>JAQQZZ010023179.1:0-11057 GCA_030265115.1 Mopalia vespertina | reverse complement strand
TGGTTGAAACTTGAAAGGGAGCTTCCTGTTGCCCTGGTGCTCTTAGATCTAAGGAGCAGCATGAAGCGGATCAGTTTGTGATGTGTGTGTATAAAGTCTTGTGCTTGTCTTTGTTTGTTGCCAGTCCTGTCAAGCTACGGTTTTCATCACTGATTGGATTGGCTTGCCATTATATGTGTATAATATAGCCTTAAGTATGGCGTTAAACAGCGATCAATCAATTAAGAAAAAGGGATAAGATTCCAACAAAGGGTCCATCAAGACCATAATATTTAATTTCTTTACTTGTAGACAATGGCTGAAGTCCATGTGATTGGTCAGATTGTGGGAGCATCTGGATTTCCAGAAAACAGTCTGTTTTGTAAATGGGGAATTCACACAGGCAAGTTTTTTTCACCATTAATCATGGCCCTTTTGGTAAGGGGAGTCTGTTTGAGAAGCATTGTCATATTGACTTTTCTAAGCACTGGAGGAACATCAATTTTTCACCAGAGGGAACACTTCATATTTTTACTTATCTTAATGTAAGCTTACATGTACTCCAAGAAACTAGGTGTCATCGCTCTTGAACTCTAAAAGCGGCTAACAGATAAAAAACAACATGTAATTTAACCACCTGTCTCAGATGTTTAAGAGTTTAATCTATTGTGATCATCAACCAACAATCTAATACTCAAAGTATTAAATCCACTGGCAGTAACTAAGAGGCACTATGAGCCAGATTTCTGCAACCATTTGACTGCATATAAAAACATACGTTGAACATTCATGCCAGAATCATGTCCTCTTATTGCCCATTACAGATGCATGAAGCATGCTAGCAGAGTTAAAATACTTTATCAATAAAAATTTAATTTAATATTGCTGGCAGTGGCTGTCCCGCAACTACAGTCCATGTGTTCATCAACTGTTTATGCTTTGTACCGGGGTTAGTCAGGTTTGTAAACAAATCAGCAGAGAAATGTCATGTCTTAGTCTAATCCAGATGGTGACAGGTGACAAAGTATGACCGGTATCACACCAGAGCCATTATTAAAGAAAAGCCTTTATTCTGTGAAGGCGTAGTCTGAGGTAAAAGCTGCCTACCTGTCATTTTCGCCAGGCAGATTTCAGAAATGACCGGTAGAAACTCTGAATTTTAACATTGGAAAGATGGGAAAATGGAAAATTTTGACAAGCAAATTTCTTCAAAATAGGGATTTACGACAGGCAGTTTTTCAATCCTAGCTGCTAAGACACTGTGGGAAAGCAATATCATAATCCGGAAAAAATACTCTTAAGCACAACATTAACACACAAATCAAGTAGTGAATCAAATTGTCTAGGTTATTTGTGAGAATAGTCACAATATGGGAATGGGGAGTTTGATGATTTTACAAATTGCGATTATGTAATAATCTGTATCCTTTGGTCAGTCCTCATATTATCTATGTTTCAGTTTGGTGTGACGAATTACTTATTTGGTGTGCAGCTTGAATTTATTGTAATGTAATGTTGTTAATTTCTGGGGGTTTTTGCTTCTAATCTTGAATTAGGTGGAGCATGGAAAGTGCTGTCTGGATTACGAGAAGGTCAAACTCAGGTAGACACACCTCAGAACCAGGAAATGGCATTCTGGTCACATCCCCTTGATATCCATTTTGCTACCAAAGGACTCCAAGGTAAGGAGTGGATTGAGTCAGAAAGATGTTTGATCTCAGCATTTCTAAATGTGGGAAAGTGTCTGGACACCGTTATTTTCATAATTGTAGATATACAGATGGAAGTCTGGTAAATCACAAATTTTTCAGAAAAATCTTTAAGTTAGGAGTACTAAAAATTTATTTCCTCACACTACACCACCGATGATTTAGATAGTGATACTTGAAATTCGTTTGAATGAGTAGTATTGCAAACAATTTAATCCAACTCCAACAGATCTTTCGTTACAAAAGATCATATCATCTTTTCATTTTAAAAAAAAAAAATGTCTGACTCATGAATCGTGATTGAAATTGACAAGACTTGAGAGATGTCCCTCATAATACAAAAGGGAAAGTGAGTGACTGGCTTTCTTGGTTGAATTTGTTGAAACGCTGTCACAGCATTCACACACATCATTTATTTGTTTGTTTGATTGAGATTTAACATCATACTCAAGGCTATTTCACTAAAATGATGACAGATTGTCCATTTCACACAGTTTCTTGCTCTAATACGTCGGAAAACTGAGTGGAAACCTCATAAAAATCACACCCAGGATTGCCAGAGCCACATGTGTGACTTGCTGATATACCTGATGGTCACACACATGAAGATAACCATGGGACAGGCTTTAGGTGCAAACAATTGGCTTTGACCAGTATACATCGTCCTGTGCTGTGTTGTGTTTTCTTTCCATTCTTGTTGTGGGCGGTTGGCAGGGGGCTTTCTGTTGCTCTGTTTCTCTGAGCTAAGGATGACAGAAACTCGATCGTCGATATATTTGTATTGTGTTGTGATTGTCCAGTTTGTTGCCAGGGACATTAAGGGGGTTTCCCTCACCAGTTTGGCAGGCATGCTGTAATCTTAGTGAAATAACCTTAAGTACCCTACATAAACAAATCTACTCTCATTTATTTAATTTCAACAGGATGGCCAAAAATCCATTTTCAAGTATGGCACCAAGACAAATACGGAAGAAGTGAGTTATATGGTTACGGATTTTGTCACCTGCCAACAGCACCAGGTAATCATACGATAGACTGCCCTACCTGGAGACCTGTGGGGTCGTTCCGTGAACAGGTGTCCCAGTTCTTCCTGGGCGGAGGACCTCAATTAAGAAACCCTGACCTGATTTACAGTGGTGCCGATAGATACAGGTTACATACAATAGCTATGGGAAAAGTTCATCTCCAAGTCGGTCTCATCTTCAGGAACTTTGACAAATATGGCATCGAGTGCTGATATTTTTCATGACTCAATGTTTCTATTTTTGGGGTGAATATTCCCGAAGTCTCTTTTTGTCTCTAAACTTTGAAACAACTATTTCAGTGCCTGTTGAAGCCAAAATTTCATCTGGGATGATATCTGGCTAGTGCTGTGAATGTTCATGTTCATCAAGCCCATTATGTTGTTTATCGTTGTGCTCACGTGAAGCATAATGCCTTCTTCAAAGACCTATATCGTTGTTAAATGTCGATAGACTGGTAGGGGTGCATTCCAACATACCAAAATCTGACGCTCCTTCGTCTTCAGCAAACAAACCAGTATCTTATTATAATAGATCACCAAATATCAAGTGCTCTCTCAGGCTCTGGCTGAGGGTAGTATGTTTCAAGAAAAGTCCTACTGTGATTACTGTTTCATTAACACTGGAGGAAGATTACTTTTTTTCAACAGACTTGATATTTTAAGGTTTTGTTAGTATGGGTTGTTGTTGTACACCTCCATCATAAAAGAGAAAGTAAGTTGAACAGTATGCACTGTTGGACCTCAACCAATCAAACATCAAGCTGACTGATAAATGCTACTTTGAAAACTGAGATATTGATATTTGGTTGTGATAACTGAGCAACTAAATAGTTATTTTAAAACGGGAATGTAATTTGTAAAATTATGTGTAGACAATAGATCTTATGCTTTTTAAATTATTTTGGTAAAGTTGTAGTGTTTAATTTTAATGGCAGGGATCGAAATTTGCACTGGTCCAGGTTCAGTCAAAATAATAACAGAACAGTTATTGTCATCTGCAGCTACTGGTCCATTTGATTATTTCAAACATTACGGCCCACAGAGACCAGTAAAATGTATCATGGGCTAACAACTGTCATAAATTACTGGTCCATCTGAGCAATGAAATATTTACTTAAATTCTACCCCTGAATGGGGTTGAAAATAATTAACATTTTCTCTTAGGTGTGTGAGAGAGAATCAGCTAGTAGACTAACTACAAGTCATGTGTTTGTTTTTTTTTTGGATTTACCGTGGCAGTGGCACTCAAGGGTGTTTCACTTATATGATGGTGGAGTGCTCATTTCACATTGTGTCATATTAAATACAGTGGAAGACTGAGAGGAAATCTCATAAAAACCACCTATACCTTTGGACCAGTGTGAATTTCGATTCATTTGCGGGGATGATGTAGGATAAAAGACCTGCATGTCCAAGCATCATCCTAGAAGGGTGGTAAAAAGGCCCTGTGAACATCTGTGTATGAATCATATTATATCGTAAAAACATGGTTGACAATGTACTAAATGTAGTGTTAGATAGGCTGTATTTTATAATATTTCAGTAGTTTCTCATTTCATTTCTTGGCACACATATAGTGGCCTGGAGCCTGTCTCCATTTGTTGATGCATTGATGTTATAAAAAAAACAATTCTGACGTGTCAAATGCAATTTCAAATGTATACTAGTAAGTGCATGTATTTCTTTAAAGATTGCTTAAAGCAAGCGATGTGTTCACAGATGTCTAATCCTGTTTTATGAAGTGAGGAATTTTAATCCCCATTTTACATGATTTTTTCACAAACTAAATTTCCTAAAACCAAAGTATTGAAAATCTGAGGTTTTTTTTTTATATTTCAAAGCTGTCCTCTTAAGTTATAATAAAAAAATTTAGATGTGAAAACATGAAGAGATTTCTCATGTTTAGTGCTACATTCATGTCAGTACTGAAGTTATGATTCTGTTGTCCTGGAAGTTGTAATTCTTACAAAGAGCACTAATTCTCACTGTTCATGGGCTGTATACAAATCCTTTCTTCATAGCCTCTGCTAAAAGAATGCCTGTTTGTCGAAGATTGCCAGAACAGGGTTTACTTTCAAACTTCCCATTAAAATCCTCTTATAGCCATTTCTAGGCTAAATCTTCTTACAGACATTGATTCGTTATCGCCAAAATGGTTTTTCAGACCATCGCATTTTATCAGCAGATAAAAAGAAATGGATTCGTATTTTATAAATATCTGCTGATCAAAGAGTGTAAGCAGCTGAGAAATCCTTGTTCTCAATTCAATTGGGATGGATTCAATATCATTAACTCTATTGTTATATTTACTTTCTCACAAAGCTATATCTATTGTTCAAGTGATAAATTAATATACATGCATCCTGAGTTAATGAAGATTACAAACCTAATCGCTTCATGGAGCATCTGTACTCCGTCCATGTCTAATGCATTGTTGTAAGGTAATGATGGTCAATATAATTACATTATTGAATTAGTGATGTACATTGTAAATATTTATTTATCTTAATAGATTGTATACAGAAGACTAACAAATAAATACAATATTTCATATATTAAATTTGTTTATTGAATGATTCCAAAATAACAAAATGAAGTGTGTCATAAATTCTGTGCTGGCTTTCTGGGTCCTTTAACGACTTTAAGTTGCTTACACCAGATTCAATACAGGATGAGAGATAGACCATCAATATGATGGTACGTCCTCTAATTGCGTATTTAATCTAAAAGCCCTACGAGCAATTGACCCCAAGTTCAGTATATTTGTTTGTTTGATTGATTGGGGCTTTGTACCATACTTACAATGTAGGGTAATTCACTCATATGATGGGGTTTAAGCCTCATTTTGGCAACATTTCCAAAGACAGGCCAATATTTTCACCTACGTATCAGACCTTGCCATGCTTAAAAAAACATTAAAAACAAAAGTTTAATATATTTCACTATTTGGGCCTTGAACCCAACATAATCGCTACATGTGAGTCAATTGTGATGGTGATCAGTCGAACTAAGCATGTTAAACTTCATTTCGTGACTCAAATTGTCTTGAGAAGTTTGCTACATAGGTCTCGTGGCTAACTTAAGCATCCCGCTTCTCACAAGTTTACAATTTTCACATCTTAGCCCATCGAGGACTTGAAACCTGTATGTTTCACAGTTAAAGGCCCATGTGATAATGATGCATCACCCTAATACTGACAATGGTCTACTCATTGACCGGTCAAGGTTTGACAAATCCTGCCGGTTTGTACTCCTCATTTTTGTTCTGTGTTATTGAGAAGAATTTGAATCTCTCTCCCATTTTCTGTGGATTTGTTAACATGTCATAGCCTGTGATCAGATCTTTTCTTTGCCTTATGTCAGCTTTCTCCAACAACACCTGAAAGACAAAACACAAGAATGGTTCAGCTAATAAAGATTTAAGTTTGCCAACAACAAAAAAATGTGTAAGTTTTTATTGCCGACTTTTAACATAAACATAAAGACGTTTCGTTTTATCTGTTAGCCTATAGCTCCATTAATTAAATTATTTTAAATTTAATTAGTTCATTTTTAATTCCACCAAATACTTTTGATGTACTATAAACTATTATGAAAGGTATTTCAAAGGTAGACTCATTTAATATTTTTGTCCCTGCTACTATAAGAGGACTAGAGGATAGCCTAGGTGATCAGTAAATAGTCCATGCTAAGCGTGCAGTTCATCCATTCACATTCTAATTGTAGTAGGTGCTAGTCAGCTATAAAACCACAATCCGTTACTGTAGTTTCACTAAATGTGTTGGTCAGCTTGTAAGGCCCAGATTTGATAGGGTTATATTCTGTCACTGCATAGTTTCTAAACATGTGCGGTCAGCAAACAAGGCAAGCAACCACTGGCATTCTCATACACACTGGCTGGCACCATGAAATAAATTACTGGCAAAAATCTGATCCTGACACTACTGAGTTCTTGTCTCAATAAACAGGTGATCCAGATTGAACATACCTGTAAACGTAACCCTATTCCCATGTTATGAAGGAAGGTTTCCTGGGTCACTGGACCATGACATGTTGCTGAAAATAACAAAATTATTAAATTATTTCCAATTCAATGATAATAACTTTTTTAAAATAATTTCTTTATTGACACACAAATTGACAGTGACAGCAAGCTGGTACAAATAAACATGTAATAACTTATTGCATTTGACCCCATTCTGTAGGTTTATAGTGTATCAGTGATGCTTGCATGAAAAGGTCTCGTGTTTTTGTTTCCGACATAATGAGGCAGCCACGTAAAGCAAAATCATGATAATCTAGTGTAAAATAAACCATGTGGACATCAGTTTTTTAAAATCATTTCACTGTAAACTGGTTGCGGACAATATTCACATTGGTGTACATAATTATATGTCCGCTCATCAAACAGTGAAGCTTTAGCCAAGGTTCCAATTTCTAAGAGACATTGTAATTTTCTGTCGCTGTGAACTGGTTTTGACAAAAATGAATGTCTCAAAATGTTGGCAAGGGAGGTAATTTAATGTGTGAAAGGTAATCCTTCATCCTGACAACCTTTGTGATTGTCTTTCTCTTAAATGATGTCACACACATTTATCCATTGTGACTTGGCTAACACGACCACGACTCTTGACTGCTTTAATGCCAAAGGGTAGCCTGCATTGCCCCCTTTTTGACATTTCGTGTTTCGCATAAACTAGCTTGTGATAAAAATTGCACATTTCAAGGTCCTAGATAAGATTCCCATAAGTTTTCAGTCATCACAATGGTAACCACTGGAAGGTAAGGTGAGAGCTATCCCTGATATAAAACACCATAAACTGATTGATACACAGGTAAAACGCTACCTTACCAGTATTCCCAATAGCTTTCAGCAGATAAGAGAAATCTACATCTGCAGTGAGATCCGCTGATCCGGGGTCAATTAGTGCATCATGCAATTTGTGCTCCTTGAATGCCTAAAATCAAATAAAGTTTTATACTGATGGTTATTCAGATCAATACATCTTCATACTGATACAATCATACAAGATAAACTTCACAGTAAAACATTAGAGTTTATGTCCTTTACCCAGCGACGGAATCCTTCGTGGTTGAGATTATGATGAGAGCCCATCTACAACATGGAACAGTAAATTGTGGATACCACATTTGAGCGATGCGCTAGTGACATAAGCTCCTCTTCCAGCCTTTCTTACAGAATGAAGCAGTTTATTTTCAAGTCTGACATTTTTGTTAAAAATATCAAAAAATGAAGTAAAAATGTCTAACTACAAATTTGTATCCTAATTCGCCTCAACATGTAAAGCTCTTACCCTAAATGTATCTGTTTTGTCCCCACTGTGACCATAATCTGCAATTAGAGCTGACCCTCCATAAGTTAAAACACGGGCAGACAACTCCTGTACCACAGCTCCGGCCTCTGGGCAGACTTCAATGTGATCACGATTGTCTGATTTATCAACCTGAAATTTTATATATGATGACAAAACTTACACAAATGTAAGAAACTACTTAATATGATATAAATAACGAAATACATCTATTGCAAATGGTGTCTCATTAAAATTGAATTACTTTTAAATTGGTGCTACATGTATTCCCAAAGTCCACACACATGATTCTTCAATACACACATAAATTGCACTTTCAACTGGAAAATAAGTAAATAAATTCAGTTCTTGGTTGACCCCTTGGGCTAAAAATGGACAAAATTTTTTATTGAAAGAAAAACATTTGAAGTTTATGATAGTGAAAAAATTACTTCAAAATCCCAATTACAAATAATGTTCGGCTGAATGTATTTTTTATCAGTCAGCACATAGAAACTTGCTTTTTTCTTGACAACTGTTTATTGTAGGGACAATGATGTATTTAAGAGAGAACGTGGGCTTGGCAAGGGCTAGATTTAAAAAACTTTTCCTAATAATATATTTTTTATTTTTTTAAGATTTCCTGAGGTTAGGCAGACAAAAAAGATGCCAGATATCATTTAAAGCAAAATTTTGAAAAACATGAGGCAACCTTTTTTAGTTTAAGAGCTTCTCAACTCATTTATTTGGTGTAATAGTATTGTCTGAAAAACGAAACACCAAAAATACACTGTATTTTATATGTCAAACTTAATTCAATTCACAATAACTTCTAAAGTTATCATTGGACATTTACATATTTGAGTTTCCAAGCTTTTCAAAAAATATATACATTCAGAAGTTTTTCTTCAAAATCAATCAATGGGTCAAGCAAGACCTCCTTAAACCAGATTTGAGTAGGTGTTGCAATGTAATTTTTAAAGTTGCTCGGAAGAATATTCTGAGTAAACGGTTTGACTTTCCGCTAGCATTTTAGTGTGCAGTAATCATTGAATTCTATAAAACTATTAGCTTGAAAAAAACCTGCCCACCTGTAGAATAGTTGATGATGCTAGTGTAGCCCCAGGTGACAATACAAATCTAAATGGTTTTGTTGGATCAGAGTCGTCCCCTATATCTAGGCATACTTCACACCATCCACGGTCAGTTTTCTGATAACATTAATACATAACAGTGTTATGTGATCTTATATCAATACAATAATATACTAAATGGAAACCATAGCAACAACAAAAAAAGAAAAGGGAGATATAACATAAATCAGACATAATACATAATACATAACAGTGTTGTGTGATCTTATATCAATACAATAATATATGAAATGGAAACCATGGCAACAGCAAAAAAAGAAAAGGGAGATAACTGTGTAAATGACAACCCTAAGCCAATAACGCTGTATTTATATAGGGTTCAGAAGGACAGCTAAAGTATAAATTCCAGGAGTTGCTAGAAGTCAAATATACCAGCTGGGACTAAAATTTTTAATTCGAACCAAAAATTTCAAGGAGATCATATTTTATTTCAAAACAAACAAATTTAATACTGATAAAAAAATATGCATTAAGACAAAATATGAAATTGTACATGGTTCGATTGTAAGAACTAAGAAACGGACTGCTATCAACCCTGCTATCAAAGTGTATAAAAAAACACATCAGCATTAACACTTCTTGTTACAATGTATTATAATATATGTCAAGGTTCACAAACTCAACAAAGCATTGTAATTGTGGTCAAGTTGTCTAAAATGTACGCTTTAGAGAGTGTATGTGTCTGGCCTACAAATCCCCCTCACCTCTGGGGTTGGAGGTTGGATTCCGTGGACCATATGCGGGATGGTATGCCAGCAAACAGCTGTCATATAAATAAATTACCATTTCGGGGAATTTCACAAGTTTTAGAACTACAGGGGCGGGTTGCTCAAAGCGTGACTAAATTTAATCCGCTATTAGATGACGTCACGCCATGTTGAAGGCCTATCATTAACCCAGTATTAGCGATTTATTCTGGTGTAAGCAGCTAACATCTTTCAAGCAACTGACCCCTGGACAATAAACACAGCATTTGGTGTCATGATTATTATGCATTAGTTATATTGACAACTTTAATATTGTGCACAACTAATGCAACTTCAAAACATCAGACTCATTTTGATTTTGGCATACATTAGGAAGGCAACCGCTATAAACTCAACAGAAAGAACTGTTCATACGCTAGATATTTCTGTTAAGAGGTCCTACATAACATAATAAAGGATCATAAAATGTTTATTTTGGAATAAAAATATATTTAAAATGATAAATCTGCTATTAATAGGAGACAAGTAGCTGAATTACTCACCTGAAATTTATGTATTGGTAAAGCATCAAAAAATTCATGTGCTATAAAAATTGAGAATGCCTTGGGAACATCTGCAATGTTTTTATACCAATAAACGGGTATTCCATGCCTGCTTTTACAACGGTCAGGATGAGTTCTATTTGAATCTGTTTCCATGGTAACATTAGCCCCTGACAATTTTAGATGTTGAAGATCTGTTAACTTGGGACTTATTTCCACCAAATGCAATGAAACGGCTTCTTTAATTGCCTTAAACTGACCGAATACCTGATAAAAAAATATATATAAAATATGAAACATTTATTTATTTAACTACCGTACTTGATGTCTTACCAATCCAAGAAAATTAAAATTTTTGGGAGTATGGTTTTCAATAAACGTCTTTGAATTGTATACTACAATTTGGTTCTTCCTACTTCTTATGGAAATATATACGGCTCTTATGTTACTTGGTTCTTAAAATAATCACACACCGATCAAGGCAATTAAGATAAATTTAAAGCTTCCAAGGTGTGAAACTTGACAAAAACACTAAGTGTGGAATTACAATAGCTTTGTTTGTTTGTTTGATTGGGGTTTAATGTCGTACTCAAGGGTATTTCACTTATATGACGACGGATTGTCCACTTC
>JAQQZZ010023168.1:0-11057 GCA_030265115.1 Mopalia vespertina | reverse complement strand
CCCCTTGACCGTATTTGAAAACATGGCGAACAAGACGTGTTTTATTGGCCAAGCTTTCAGAAATGTGCGGATAACACGGTAAAAAGGATGGATGAATGTCAGTATTACCATACATTGGCTATTTGGGCTAGTAGGATTTCATTTCTTAAAGGAGAAGACCACCCAAAAACCATATTCTATAAATAAGTAAAACTTTTTTGTGTGTAATACAATACATTAATTTCCATTTTCATAACGTGATCGTAACTCTGGTTATCATCCATTAAAGCACAACACAAGCACAAGTTGAGTCATCAAATCCTGTGCTGCTAAGTTTTCCTCCACTCTGGTTGGTCATTCAACTTTGAACTATCCAATGATAGATCAGTTAAGTCTGCTGTACACAGGATTTGATGATTCAAGTGGTTCCAGTGTTCTTCTTTAATGGATAATAACTAGAGTTCTGATTGGGTTAGGAACATCAGAATTTTTGTATTGCATTTAACAGAAAAATGTTTACTTATGTAGAAAACATGGTTTTTGGGTGGTCTTGTCCTTTAAGACTAGCAACTACTGTATGACTTGAGCACATCGTTGAATAACAGTGATGAATTATCATGTAGGTCATAATTGATCACAAAGATCATTGGAATGTTGAGTAAAACACCAAGACCTCAACCTGCCACTCAAAAAGGATTACATTTAGCGTCATTTAATATAACTGAAGGCTGTTGAGTAAAAATTAATTCAGATACATGCAGTTGATAAATAATGCAAATTGTTGCTTATATAGATCAAATACAACATCTATAGATTTTAATGTTTTATTTTTCTCCTTTTTCAGTTGACGATTGTAAGAGAGCGTGACAAGTTAGAGCCATGGTTTAATCATTTCTTGGTAGAGGACAAGGGTTTGAATGGCAGTGCCTCCTATGTGGACTTTCTCTGTCATATCCATAAAGAAATACGGAACCTGCTCAGTTGAGTCATCTGAACTGTACAACCATCACTCGTTAAAGTGTACAATACCAAAAGGAGAACTTCATAAGAACATAATGTCGTCTTTACAGATAATATATGTACATATATTGCAAAATACAAAGGAAAAAAGGGCCCTTATTCTGCCTTTATTTACTCCATAAGATTGTAACAAGGATATAATAGTGTACATTTTGAGGAGTTGGTAAACATCAGCATACGTTATCAACGTTTATATTTGCCTTTTAACCTTACTTCTGTTGCATGTTTCAGAGGAAGAATAACTTTTCAGACTTGAAAGAGATAAATATATATGCATATTCTGTGAAAAGTGATAACTGTACTGGTTTGAAACAGACTGTCAATCTGTTTATATACCAAAAAGCGTGCAGTGATCATGGTTTTTACAAGGGTATGGTTTTAGCAAGAACATTCGTCACTGGTGATGTAAAGCTTTGACCGGAAACCCTGTTGAAGAAGCTGTAAAACACCAAACGAACGAACCATAACTTCTGTTTAAACAACATGGTGTCCTATCAATGCCCTTAATTTAACATAGTTCATGGATACTACTATGTGATTTCCGCAATGTACATTTATCTAATTGTTTCTATCACACATTGGGTTGGCATGTCATGAGAATGAAATAACCTTAACTAGCAGTTCAACTTAAACGTTGAAACCGCTGTAAAATGAAGTGAAAATGGAATCATATTATACAGCTGATTTAAAAAATATGTAACAATTCTGAACAACATTTGAAATGTACATTGTGTTATTCAACCAGCACACATTAAGTGTATAATAAATAAAAATACAAACTATTTTAAACTCTGTGTGTTTGATCTTATTAGTATATATTATGGTTCTGATATTTTTAGATAATATTTAAACTATCGGACAACTAGCTGTATGAATGACTGCCAAACGATATATCAGAAGACACAAGATATATGGAAAAACTGGCATGTTACAGGCGCAGAAATTAACGAATAAAAATTAATCAACCAAGACATATTACAAAATAACTTTTAAATTATTTATCAATCATCAACAAAAAACGTTTGAGTTTCATTTTTTGAAAACCATTGGATAAGTAACCCAATTAACGTTCTTGTGAACTGGAAAATGGAGATAATTAGTTTCCGTATACTCCATCAGACACACAGTGATCTTTGGAGAGAGTTTCCTGTTACCTTGGTGATGCTAGACTTTGGGGGTGACTCGAAACAGATAGGTTTCAAGCTTGTTTTCTGTTTTCTGTGATTGTCCTGATCGTCCAGGCTAATCTTCCTTATTCAACAATTATTGTTCTTACATATTGTGTGCCCGTTTTTTGTCTTGCTTGGAATATCTACAATTACATTGTTATGAAACCTTGTGGCGCTTTAAAAGAGTAATTCATTTGTGTATAATTTCGATTTTTGTTGTATTTTGTGGCACCAACAATCAACGACATGTCCCCAAAATAATGCAGCAGTCCAAATTTCGCAATTTTAATAATAGTATTTTATCTGTTTTCGTCCTCTTCCAAAGGGCAGTACTAGTATATATGAAATAGTCCTGCTGTCTAAATACCAAATTAAAGTTTCTTATAGAGCAATCTTTTCATATTAAATGGCGGCTCTGTGTAAGATTGGCACAGGGGTACTTTAAGTCCTCTTTAATTCCGTTTATGACGGATTGTTTTGATAGCTGTGAAAGTATTTTATCATCTATACAAGCAATTTCTTTTTTCCGAGAAATGCTGATGCCTGCTTACTGAATTTCCTTGAAATAATTTTCAATGCAGTAATTCTGTGGATGGCATTTTACATTGTATGTGATTTAGGTTATTACTTGTTTCAGTACTCTTGAGTACGTCAATAACACCTATCCATAACACGTATATGTTTCCTTACAATATGTATATTATAAAGTTTAAGCATGATAAAAGGAAATTTATAACATTTTGACATTTGGATTGAGCTACCTCTGCTTACTATGCCCTGGTGCTCTCCGCATAGTTTATAGTATCCCATTGATCATCCAGGGGGATTGAGCTACCAATGCCCAGGTGTTCTCGTACATGTTGGTAAAGGGGGCGGTATCTACCAGGTGTGTTATTGTGTTCAGTATTGTAATTATGCACACTTTGTCTTAACTCTGTTTTATCACATTGTCATTTGAGTGAAATAACCGTAGTTAACGTGAAAAAGACTTGTCAAGCAAACATTTATCATTGGATATTTTGATCTGCATGTTTAGGTATTGCGAATACGTATCTCGTTGAATTCTATATATACAGTCGATAGCGATACGGCGGTGGGGAGTACGGACACTTTTGAAAGCATGTTAGGCTGCTTGTATCTGCTGCTGTTTAAATATAAACTACAAATGAATACTTCCTTACTACATGTACTTGGACGGGGAGCTCTTTTTTTTTTAAAGATTCAAAAGTCAAAGTATTAGCAAATACATGTACAGTTATGACCTTTTCAGGAGGTCTATATCGAGCTATTCAGACCAAAGTCTAGGACTCCTGGTGTCTGTTAAGCTCTGTATAGACCGAACTGAATGTTCCTAACTGTTTAACAACTTGACATTTATTATGATAACATTGGGAACAGGGGGTCTACATAGCTCCGTCAGATCGAAGCAGACCCCTTTCGTTCATCGAACTCAAAACAGAGAAGGCAATAAGCCCTTGAAATTCTGTTTAATGTGTATATTGCTATAAATTGATTCGAGTCCGTTATCACAGATTACCGTATGAAAATGTGATGAGTTTAAACTAATGAGCGATTAGAAAATAGGGTTCATTCATCAACTCCTATAAATAATATTGTATTTTTGTTATATTAATGTGTACGTATGTATATTGGAATGAAAAATGTCAATTTGTGTACAGTTAAGCAATTGTCAACGAAAATATTAATATACAGGATCGAACTTGTAAATAACAAAAAATTATTGTTTTTCAATTTATCTTAAATCTAATGTATACACCAGTTTTTTTGTCTGAACAGGTTTTGCTTTCCATCTATTATTTGCACTTTTCATCTCTAGCTTGAAATTTTCCCATGTTAATTTATAACTAGTAAATACGAATTGATCTGAATCCGTTAGAATGAGATTACATTCGTAGGAATAAATGTTTGCAAAAATGACTCGAAAGCGTGAATGATTTTAAAGTCACATCGGTTGTAGTTTTGTCTAAAGTCTTGTATATAGAAACAAATATACAAATGTTATCTTTCAAACCAAACTAATTCTGTTGTCAAAACCGTGTGTATAAAATTAAATAATAAACTATTTCTTATATCACAGAAGTTATGGCTTCTATTCTGTTTACAATTTGAAAATTGTTGATAGAACAAACTGGTCGTCATGACCTAAATCAAGTTTTGTTTATGCATTCTTTTATAATTCGTGGTGTCAAGGGTTTTGTTTATTTATATATTAATGGCGGATAAGAATAACAGATGTTATTCAGAATTTAAACAGAAGACTAAGGGGTAGTATAACCGAAGTAGATTTTTGCGGTCAACTATGGTGAAACATTCATTTTACAACAGAGCACTTGTACACTTCAGATGTGGTTGTGTTGCTGTTTACTGTTTGGAAAATACACTGCCGTCATATAAGCGAAATACCCTTAAGTACAGCCTTAAACTAAAATTAATAATCAAACTACAATTATAGATGCTAAAGTTATATTAAAATGGCGCAGACTGCAGTGGCATCACCACAACCAATGTGGCGCGAAAAGTCTACCATACATGTTGCTTACAGCACCAGCATTTATGTAGCCTTGAGAGGAAATCAAGGAGTTTTCTGAAAAATTGTTAAATTGTATAATTTTATTGACTTATAACTTCTCGTTTCTTTCTCCTTTAACCTCCGTCACTATTTAGTAAGAAGTCTAAAACATGGTCAAAGACAAATTATGTACTGACGGAATTTCTGGTACTGGTGACTTTTCACCGACCCACTTGAGTCTTCCTAATCTTTAGAAATAAGCGAACGCTACCATGATTCTGAACTTTATCTTATATTAAAATTGTATAGCCTTGCCTTGATTTAAACCATTCCGACTTCTTCTTTGAACACTTGTTGGGTTATATCGACCCATAAAACCACTTTACAAACATTTTTAAGTCAAAATCAATAACTTTTAAGCAGTTTGCCCTACTCATTTTTGATCGATTCAAACTGTCTTCCCGATTTGAGAACGGGATATGTATGGGTCTCGGGACCCGCCTTATTTCTAAAGATTTCGTATCTTCTCGTATCTCTATTGACTGTATAATACAAGGCTATAAGATACGTATTCGCATCTAACCCATAACGTGAAAGTCACACTTATGACATTAACTATTAAACGCAAAAGTGCATGTTCGACAGAACTGTGCTATAAATACAAATGACACTATGCTGATTGACATTCAACAGATGTACAATGCGTTACTCTTCAGCCATTGATGTTGTCGGATTTGACGATAATCAAAAAACTGACTAGAACTCTACAGCTCGTACTCGTCAGTTTACAGAAAAGCGACACGTGTATAAATAGGAAATTGAAAATCTCACGAACTTATTTACTTACTATCTTATGTGAATGTAGCCAAAAGAGATAAAGAAATGACTGATTGACAGGCTATGAGTTCTTCCTTAAATCTGTTGAAATTACCGGGTGAAGAAAAACAAATCTTGCTTCGATCGTGTATGATGAGATTAGTTCTTACTGTCTCATCTTTCCTATTTTCTTGTTGTCCATTATTTACTGGGTATCAAAGTTTATAACGACTAGCCATCGGTTCCAAAGGAATGAGCTTGTTAGCGTGTCTGTTAAGTAAATCCACTTGGATGTACCGTTCACTGGTTCGAGTCCGTCTATCAACCATCGGGTATATGAGTGAGTCACACGATCTGACTCCAGAAAACGCGCGGTGGTTTTACGAGGTTTCCCACATTTAAGCAAGGAGCAGTGTGAAGTGGACAATCCGTCGTCATATAAATGAAATACCCAGGTTGAGTACGACGTTAAATTCCAATAAACCAAACTGGAGGCAAACGTAGTCGCTTAAATGAACTTGGTCAGTTTATCTTAGCTGAACAAAAGCGTATAGTTTCTGAAATACTTTTAGCGATATAGATGGTCCCAGGCTGTGGTAAAAGAACTAGAGAACCCGGACAACTTGAAAAACTGATCAGCCACTCAAAATACCTCTACCACAACTAACGGTGATATAATAACCAGAGAATAAGGTGAAAAGTTCTGTCAAAGACTTTGTCCAATCAGAATCCCAGAAACGCTCTGGATCCCCATTCCCGTTAAAGACACATTACATTCAGAAAATACATATTCCACAAATGGTCAATTTAAATTTGGGAACTCCGAAGGAAAGTTTTGTAACGCATGTACCCGACCATGTATTCGAATGAAGAACGACATAAAAACTGACAACAAAGTTGGTACATGTATTATATTGTTTAAGACTCGTACGTGAATTTGTGTTTCATGAATTAAACACAAACTCCTGAGCTACTCGCGTATTCATTTACTATACGAGCTGGGCCGAAAGCTCGTATAGTAAATGGTGACGTGGAATAGCTCATGAGTTTGGGTTCTATTCAAAGTTGGTATTGCTGCAAAAAAAAATCTAAATAACTTGAAAGTATCATGCTATGTCTATATTGCACAAGTTCCCTAAATAATCTTAAAGCAGAGAGATGTTTCAACTAGTCCTGAATTGAGTTTGATTGTTGGTGAACTGGAGATTAAGAAACGCTACAAACACAGGCATCCTTCCAATCGTCACGCCGATGGCGAATCATCCCCGATATCACACCATACTATAGGCATGGGCACCCCAGTCAATGGTTCTGTAGCCATGCATTTCCAATCATCCATTGCCGATCATCTGCCGGAAGTTCGGATTACACCATGGCAATTATGCCAGTCTCCGTCAATCTGAAAAATTAAATGACGGCACTTTAAACATACGACCTCCAGGACCCAAGAAGCAGAGTTATCTTCTGTACAAACAAAACACGAGGAGCGTTTTTCAGATCTGATTTTAATTGGATTGAGTGTTTTCTTTACCTGTTTAACCGAAACTATCAGTCCACTTGCATCTGTGCATTATTCGACTCGATTGTTCGTATATTTCTAAAAATTAAGCTCACTGAAACAGGACCGTCGATTTATTAAACATCTCGTGTTCTAGATGAACTCCAATCGACACGTTTCTGAACATACCTTAATCTCGATTTGTTATGTGTATCCTACAGCCATCTCGAGAGAAGGTGATGACCATGTACACTCTTAGAAATAATGGTTCTTTGAGGCTTCTTTAGAAAAGATGGAACCATCTGTATGGAACGATAACGACAACAACGGTTCTTTAGAAAAAACTGAACCATCTATATAGAACCATTACGACAAAAACGGTTCTTTGATATAATAAGAAAGGGAATACCACTTGGAACTGTTGATGTGAGGGTACCAAACAGAACCATAAAGGGTTCCACCAGAGCCATGACTGAAGAACCTTAAAGGGCTCCGTTAAAGCCATATTTTTCTAAGAGTGTACATCGTAACATGGTAAAGAAACTTTGTGATAAATCTGTAGCAAACATGTGTTAAGAAAACTTAATCAATTTGGTGCGTTCTGATAAGGGTATTTGCTTGATAGGAAGTGAGTGAGAGAGCTACGAGAAGAACTACAAAAGTGGCACCAGACATAGATCAACAAACCTCTTCAGCAACAAAACGTGAAGTCGTAAGTTTGGAAAATACTCTAATCGGGTCACATCTTCATCAAGTCTTGTCGTCATGATGATGAACTCTTGGTCACATTTTTTGTGTGGACTGGAATCAATCCTAAATTATATTCCGTTACAGAGGTATGCTATGATTACAAAGGCACGGACGCCTTAATACACAACCACCTCCTGTTAGTTTAATCTGGGGAAGACAAGTTACATCACTAGTGAAACTGGAAAAAAAGGGTATAAGTCAGTGTGGAATCCTGTGGATCTTGGACATAACAAAGATACTTACGTTATCTGAAAGTCTTGTGAATGTTTCATGAATGCGTAACGAATATTTTTGGAATCTTGAATGCGTTGCGAATGTCTGACGAATGTGTTTTAAGCCTATTTTGTGAATATGTCACGACTGTCAAATGTCGAATATCAAATTGATTTTACAAAAATTGCAAAAATGTAATAATACAAAATTCACACTACATTTAAAAATCGCACTAGCGTAAATTTAGCAGGCAAATACAAACCGCCTTATATTTGTGTGTTTGATTTGAGTTTAAAGCCGTACGTAAGATTATTTTTCTTATATGACGGCGTGTCAGTAAAATGGACGAAGGAAACCACCCCCATCGCCGCTGGCAACACGCGAAGACATAGAAACGGACGTAATACAGACATCACAAACAGATCGGCTTCATGTTGCCCCTTAACTCTGAGAGCACCAGGGCAGCAGGCAAGTTAATATGTAGGCCCAATTGCTTAAAGTTAATTTTGCATTTTAAGATTTCTATGATGTTAGAGAGTAACAAGGTGCATTGAAATATCGCAAATAGTTTGTGTGTTTGTTTGATACCTATTTAACGTCGTGCTCAAGGGTATTTCACTTGTATGACGACGGATTGTCCACTTCACTCTGTTCCTTGCCTATTTACGGTGGAAAAACGAGAGGAAACCTTGTAAAAACCAGCCCCGCGATTGCCGGTGCCACATCGTGTGACTCACTCATATACCTAAGGGTCAACAGACGGACTCGATCCTGTGGACGGTAAATCGAAGTAGGATTAGTAAGCGCACTCGCTAACCACTTAACCACGTGGAGAATTGCAAGACGTTCCTTGCCGGTTTCTCAACGATCACCGACAGGTGGAGGTCATTATATTATTTAAAATATTCTTGCGTACGGCGCATGAACCAAACGAGAAACCTAACAATACAAAAGCAAACAAACAAAACAAAACAAAACAAACAGCACCATAACTATATTATCTGTGTTTTCTAAAAAAAAAACGGATCTACCGGCACGTGTACCTGTGCATATGTTGGATAACATGCATGTCTGGTTGGTGATTGAATATCGCCTGGAGATTATTTTTGTGGATAGCGTCTGGGTGAGATGTACCATCTGTTCTGTTTTACAACCAGATGTTCTCGTAACTAAACCAGTCGGTAGAACATCTTGGCCACAGATATGACCTGGTATTTCCATCCATTCACATTTTCTCTCCACTGCCTATTGGTTGCTTTAGTCTGGCTACACAGCCAAAACTTTCACCCTCTAACCAAGTGCTACCGTACCAAGAAGTGCATTTCAGGAATAGTTTGGTAACCTTTCACTTACCAGTGGGTTATCCAAATTTTAATTGTTGACGAAAGCGAAATAAATACACTTCAGTAGCAGCCGCACAGTACTGGTACACTACCAGATGTGGAAGGAGCTGAAAGGGACACTTTATTTGAGTAAATAGGCTCTTTCTTTCATTGCTCTATTCTTCGCCACAGATACGGGAAAATGCTACTGCTTAAAAATGTATAAATGTGTGATGGATGTGGGTGAAAATAAAATAGATAAAATTATTGATTTAAAAAATAATAAAATAAAACTTTAAAAAAGAATTGCATTGATCTGCACCTGTTTGCCATCTTTATACAGTTGTACTTTGCCTGACCACACACCTGCACAGTTCATGAAAATCTGCCCAACAATACTACAGAGCATGGTCCTGGTTTATGACCACGGACCACGACGACGGTTGAAATCAAATGTTTGTTTATTTATTAATTCTGTAAAAGTACCTTAATGTCCAAAAGTTTAATGTTCAATGTTCCTCCAATGCAAAGGAAAGATCAACTTTATTATTACTATATGGACATTCGTCACTCAGCTAGACCAAAGACCAAAACAGCAATGGAGGTCAATATTGTTCCAGAGTGTGTGGTGCATCATTCAGAGTGCGCAGTTTTACGTCTTTTCAGTCGCTGAAGGAATGTTGATTAGACTTGAAGGAATAATGTAATGATGATCCCGACAAGTGTTGTTGTTTATTTGAAACACTGGTTCTGGAGAATGGTCAAGGGTGCGACCAACGTACGGTCATGTAGGTTGACCTCCTTAAAGATATCTTCTCTTGAATTTCTGAACAGAATTTCTGATATTTTAGTGCCAACGGTACTGTATAAACGAGTCCATTATTTAAGGCATGCATAACCCTTTTGGTAAATTTCTCCTCCAAGAGTTGCCAATATGACGTCGTACCACTGACTGTTGTGCAGTACGGGGGCACCTACGTGACGAAAACAGAGTGACGCTCCTTTGTGAAATAACGTCATCGCTTTGCGACAAGGGCGGACCAATCCACGATTTTTAACATGGGCCATGTAGGCAATATTGCAAATTAACAGACAAACGTCAATAAAAGGTTATGAATTTTGTTTACCCATAGCTTGGTATATCAATTTGTACAAAAGCAACAATTTTGAATTTAAATTTTTCTGAAAACTGACAGCCCGCGATGTTCAAGTATAGGCCAGCTTCCCTACTTTACTATGAACGACACTCTGTCGTCCTAGCGTCATAACTCGAAATTCCCATATTGAACTTCGTTTGAATACAGATGAAGGTATTTGGATTTAGTAGGAATGATGTACTTATGGTCAATGAATGTGACTTGTTTTTAACGAGACACTGCTTCCGGAGATTAAGCTAGGATCGAGGGTCAAGATTGGGCCAAGTATCAGCAGAAGTCTATCAAGCAGAAGTATGAAACCAGCTTTTACCCAGACTCAACGGCACTGTGACTAGGCCTACGCTGATTATTGAAAAAGCGCCCTCTAGCGAGAAATAGGGAAACCTCGAAGAATATGAATTGGATGTGAAATCATGGGTAAATCCATTTTGTAACCATCAAGTACCATCTAGCTTTTTAACGCAGACTGGGAACTTTGGAATAAACCAGCACCATTACTGTCTTGCCAGGAAGTGACGAAGGTTATCCCCCCTTACAATAAACCAAAGGTGCATAAAAATTTTAAAATGGGTTATGTAGGTCATCATAAAAGTGAACAATTTT
>JAQQZZ010023146.1:0-11060 GCA_030265115.1 Mopalia vespertina | reverse complement strand
GTTGGAATACACCACCATCATAGAAGTGAAATACCCTTAAGCAAGGCGTAAAACAAATCAATCAATCAATAAATTAATCAATTCTATAATGAATAAAAGGGGAAAATGAATACTAGCTGTCTACTTATTATTTCATTTGTTTTAATGGACTATGATTGTTTTTTAAAACATGGTTAGAAAACTTGCTGTTGGCCAGATGCTCTCAGACCTATGTTGCAACACCAAGCAAGCCTACCTTAATTTGTCAATATTGTTTCCAGTGTCTTTGATGGTGGTTTTCTTTACCATCATATAAAGGGAAACAACATTAAGTACGACAAAAAGCCCCAATCAAACAAACAAGATTTCGCATTTATTATCATTTATTCTAGGTAAAACATCACGTGACTCTAAAGATAACACGTTGGCTGACTGCCTGTATACTACCAGTAGCGTGAGACTGCGAGAAAAGCCAATCGTGCACCTAACTCATTAAAATGCACATTTAAGTGAAGAAATAAAGTAGTGTTTTATTCAAACCAATTTGTTGTTGTAAATGGCTTGGTATTTGACACCCTTGTTAACAGTGGTAATTACTAGCTGTTAAGATTGTCCTGGGGTGAGAGTGGTTACTGGGCCATGTTTCAGCAGACTTTGTCAATATTGTTTATACCTTATCCTGCAGGGTGAGTGTAAATGTTCTAATGATTCACTCATTTCCAAACTATCTACACACATATGTCCCTTTTTTTATTTTTTATTTTTTTTCGAAACTTAATAACACATTTAAAAAGAAAATTTACCTATCAGTTTACAATGTTTACTTAACGGTTATGAGGAAGTATGTCTGCATTTTTTGTTTAATACCATTTTTCGAGATCTATTTATTACTGTATTATCTGTATGTTTAAACTTCCCAGAATATCTAAACAAGAAGGGTGCTAAAATGTCTTCTTGTGGCACCCCATCTTCCTGTAGATAATTCACCCTATGTGCAATCCTTGACACTTCATTAAAACTTTCCTTAGGCATTTCCTCCAGTAAACTAGCTTCTAACATCTGGAAAATCTTCATGTAAAGGTTAAAGCCTTCCTCTATATGTCTATACACCAGACTTTGCAGTTATTGATTCAGCTTCAAGTTGATTCCTTGTGTATCTGTTTTGTTTTATTATGTACAATATTAATGGAAGTTTAAAAATTTAGGCTAATTTTTCAATACTCTTATAAAGTCTCTAATTCATTTGCCTTCTCATACAGACAAATTTATTTGATTTTAACCATCTCTATCGCCACACACAAAAAACAGTTCCACATGATAGTTAATTCACACATCCGGCTACTGATACTCTAAGTACCCTTGTCCACCTCCTTTATTTCAGGGTGTCCCATGAATTGGCTCTAGCAATTGTCTGGTTGGTTTTTACAGGGTTTCCTCCTGGTTTTCCACCGCATTTACATGTAAGTAGGGCAGAGTGAAAAATAGACAATCATATAAGTGAAATATCCTTGAGTAGGACGTTAAACCCCAATCAAACAAACAAACAAACAAATGAATCAATCTTTTACAGTTATAGCCCTGTTTATCAAAGTCAGTGTCATATACCTGTGTTAATAAAATACCTGTTCTAGCGATCCGTAATTCTTATGTCTTGGACTAAAGTAATTAAACAATATTTAAAGTTTTTCAAAACAAAATAAATTTGTTTTTAATCCATTTGCTTTGTTAGTTTACAAAAAAAACACTGAAGAGCTGTATGAAGTTGTCAGTCTGGTGTGTAGCTCCAGGACTGATGATGCTGTCGGGGGAGAACTATTACATACCTATGACAAGGTTACATCAGCCTACTTAGGCTATCACTGATTCCTGGCTGTCTAAGTAAATACAATTAACACAAACCAAGATAGCCCTTAACACATATGTGTTATGTTGGAGTTATGTCAATCTTCCATTGACATTGTTTTATCTGAATAGGGCTGGGTCAAGACCTAACAAATGTTGTATGTTATATCAGTGTCCTTTTGTTACATGTAGTCATTAACCAATTACCATGGAATAAAATAGTACTTAGATTCCATCAGGCTTGTTTGGTTAGTGTCAATACCTTTCCTGTTCCTTACTTTGTATGCATGGAAACACAAAAATGTTGTTATATTTACTAAGGGTCAACTTGTAGATTTTACAAAGTTAAGTGATTTATGTGTGTCTTGTTGATCTCCAGTAAATTAGGCATATATAAATTTTATAAAACCCTTTATTCAGAACTAACTGCCATCAGCTCTTTTGTTGGTGTTTTTTTACACTAGTAGAACAGTCTACTTAATATTTGTGTCAGAGTTGATTAACTGGGGCTAATGTTGACAACACATTTGTTCCATTCCAGGAGTTGTATAAGACTTGTTAAAACGAGCGCTGTTGTTTTGTTTAATGGACATGTTTTTGACGGTGTGATCCCAGACCTCCCATTCACAGTCCATTAGTCTCCACACAGACCTCTCACAGAACTCTGAGTAATAATAAACCTCCAGCATATGCCTGTATGCCCCCTGCCATTGTTGCTAAAGCTGTATTAGTTTGTTTTGTTTATGACAGAGAATTAGTGATATTGATGTAAGTGGTGAGGTTGGTCCCCTATTGTAGTGTTCTAACTCTACCAGTGACTTATTTCACAGTGGTCAATTGGGATCTATATGGCTGGGAGAATGTAAGCCATGCTCTAACGAGTAAGTAATACATTGTTGTTGGTTGTTAGCCCCAGATTAGGTTGTTCCTGCTGTTTATTAACAGATTAAGAGAAAGCCAGTAATCACTTGTCAATGAAAAGCCATTAAATAGCCCACATGAAGCCGTTAAGACCACAATAGCTGCATAAATAGTTTGAAATTGTTAACAGCTCATGTTATACGACCAGAACGTGAGTAGAGAAAGGTTGAACATTTTATTAGAGAAATAATTAGCTATTATTTCCGGCAATAGCCCCAAATACATTTTTTGTTCAGAAAATTTGGACTTCTCTCTGCTGTAGTGGTTCATATGAATATACTGTGCAATATGGACACTGAGGAAGCAAGTAAGTTATTCTGTCATGTACTACAATCAGTTTAGAAAAATCATAACTTCTGTGAAAATATATTAAAACTAGGCTATAAAACTTGTAAGTCGGAAAATCTTTAAATAGGCAGTACTTATATTTCAATATAATTATTATAACTTGACTATGCGTTAAAATCTTCTTCTATTTTTCCGAAATCAATCATGGTATATTTTAATTTTAAACTAGTTCTTATGCTGCATTTTAACTTGACATTTCGTATTTTGTTTTATAGTGGGTTTTGTTTGTTTTTTTGGTGTTTTATTATATTTTAAATTAGTCACGAACCCAAACTGATTGAGATCAGTATTATTCTACCTGTCACTCATAATGCATTCAGAAAATCCAAATAAACTGATTCTGACTCTATGCGGTGTACTTTTTAAAAAAAAGCTTATATGCATTTTAAATTAATATTAACTGTAGAAATTATCCAATTAAAAGATAAAAACTGGAGACAGAGAACCTATCTGATTGAATTCAATCGTGAATTGCTGATTTCTATTTCGAATTTGTGATTTTTATTGGAGTCTTCTATTGTGAGTTATTCATTGTTGTGACATATGTTCATAAATAAGTAAGATGTTTTTTAGTGTATGTATAGTTTTTGGAAGAGCAGCTGTGTAGGTTGTAAGCTTACTCTTTGAATCGACTGTTATGGCTCATTAATAGAGGGAGTAATGATCACTGACTTGCCAACTGTCTCTATTATGTTTTAATCTGCGTTTTGTTTGAATAGAATTGACTGATTGACATTTTGATAGGCACTCAGTCAGTGTGTAAAGTTCTTGCTGAAAAGACCAACTGTTGGTTATAACTCCTATAGAGCTGATCAACCTTCACCACAATATACAGCTCCCATACATAACCTGATAACTATGGATTTAAACAGGACCTAAATCTGACATATAAATTATGATATTTAGAATAGCCCCCATTATGCAGAGTGGTTTGTTGAAACATTTAGTCATGTGAGTTCCATTACTTATTTATTTGCCTGCAGCCTTGGCTTAGTGGTAGCGTGTGCGTTTACTAATCCTATCATCAGGTATATGAGTGAGTCACATGATGTGGCTCTGGCAATCGCGGGGGTGATTTTTATGAGGTTTCCTCCCGGTTTTCCACCGTAATTAGGCAAGGAGCCATGTGAAGTGGACAATCCATCATCATATAAGTGAAATACCCTTGAGAACAAGGTTAAGTCCCACTTAAACAAACAAACAAACCATTAATTATTTCAGCAAGTGAGCTTTTAAAAAACATCTCTTTATCTACATGATGCCATAAAATAAAAATAAACATTTCAAATCATTGTCAAGAGAAAAATAAATAAATAATTGTTATGATTGTTGAAAGTTCAACATGATATACATATAGTTATATTAGAAAAACAGACAGATGAATAAGCCACTTTCCTTGCAGATGGAAAAAAAAATCAAATTCAAATATGAACACAATTACATATAGTCAAGTATTTTTATTGTAGAGAAATTATTTGTAAGTTTATTCATATGTACATGTGATCTGATATTTCATAAATATTTATCTGTTATTTGCTTTTGTTTGGCAGATTTCAATCATTTTTCAATGATATTTTCTATCTTCCAAATGCAACAAAAGGTTGCATGTGTTTTAAATTTAGATTAAAACTGAATACATCTTGATAGGAGTCTCCATTATTATTTTTTAACTAGCCCATTATTTGTGGGGTTTTTTTTCTGTGTTTGTTTAATTTTCATATTCTGGTCTTGTCTTTTAATCTTAGTTTTAAACTTGAAATATAATTATGACTGCATTATGACCCTGCTGTTAGACTGATTTGTAAACTGACTCCGTCATAAACTATTACAGCAGGAAGGTTAGAATAACTGTCATGTTGCCTGTAAGCACATTAATCTCATCCAAGAAGTTGATTGTATTCTTCATAGAAATGAGGCATCAGATTCTACTGTGTGGTCAGGTCCAGTGTTTTTAAAATAACTGTGTGACTGAGTGGGGCATTTGACCTGGTGTTGTATACTGGTACTGTGTCTGGTGTCAGGCTTGGTGTCCATATGCTGTGACTGAGTCGGGCATTTGACCTGGTGTGATTATACTGGTTCTGTGTCTGGCATCAGGCTTGGTGTCCATATGCTGTGACTGAGTGGGGCATTTGACCTGGTGTTAGTATACTGGTACTGTGTCAGGTGTCAGACTAAGTGTCCATATGCTGTGACTGAGTGGGGCATTTGACCTGGTGTTGTATACTGGTACTGTGTCTCGTGTCAGGCTTGGTGTCCATATGCTGTGACTGAGTGGGGCATTTGACCTGATGTTAGTATACTGGTACTGTGTCAGGTGTCAGGCTTAGTGTCCATATGCTGTGACTGTGTGGGGCCTTTGACCTGGTGTTAGTATACTGGTACTGTGATGGGTGTCAGGCTTAGTGTCCATATGCTGTGACTGATTGGGGCATTTGACCTGATGTTAGTATACTGGTACTGTGATGGGTGTCAGGCTTAGTGTCCATATGCTGTGACTGAGTGGGGCATTTGATCTGGTGTTAGTATACTGGTACTGTGATGGGTGTCAGGCTTAGTGTCCTTATGTTGTGACTGAGTGGGGCATTTGATCTGGTGTTAGTATACTGGTACTGTGATGGGTGTCAGACTTAGTGTCCATATGCTGTGACTGAATGGGGTATACTGGTTCTGTGATAGGTGTGGACATAATGCAGGTGGCCATGAAGAATCATCCTTTAACAAGCTGTCAACATTCTCAAATGAGTGAAATAACATGACGTATAACATTAAACACCAAACAAAGAAGAAATTGAATCCACATTTTATCAGGATGGAGAAAACCTGATTCTGATGACAAAGATTTTGTCAGCTATGTATTTAAATTGATTTTAATTTGATTATTTAATTTATCTATTAATAGGTCCAATGCAGATTGAAACGGAAGAGGTAGCCAACATGGCGAAGCGCCAGGATTGTGCGGCCTGTAAGAAGAAGATATCTGACCGTTACTTGTTGAAGGCATTAGACCAGTACTGGCACGAGGATTGTCTCAAGTGTTCTTGTTGTGATTGCCGTTTAGGGGAGGTGGGATCTACATTATTCACCAAGGCCAACCTTTTACTCTGTAGAAGAGATTATTTAAGGTTAGTTTATTTGACAGACAAACTTTGGAAGCATACTCAAGCTTTTTTTTCTATCCACAAATTTTAGTTTCACACAATTTTGGAATTCAAGTCACCTGGAGGTGTGCATAAAACAATTTTTGTTTGCGTAAACCAAACTTAAACAAAAGAGAAAGCAACAGGAAAACACGTTACTGAAAAAAAGCATCACATTATGTTTAGTATGTCATGTGATTTGGATTCAATATAAAATCACTACATATCTGATAGTTTTATTCCCAATAAAATTTTTAACTCAACTTACTGAGAGTCAGTAATGGCGGGGATCCAGCGTGAATGGTAAATCTGCCTCGTCAGTCGAGTTCAAACTGTTGGGGAATTTAGACATTAAACCATCAAAAATTAGAACAGAGAAAGAGAGCCAATTGGTCATTTAAGTTGATATAAATGTACTTTATGTATCATTTTCAATGTTCAACAATTTTAATATTGTTAAGGACGTAGTGAGATTCTCATGGGAAATCGAGAGACCTTTTAAAACCCTGTAAAAAGAGCTCACATGAAGACTTTACATGCTCCCTCAGTTTATCTCAGCTTTCAGTATCTTGATCAGTGTAAAATATCGGATAGATCTAACAATAGTATATTCTAATTGATGCCATATTATATTTCCTTTGCACTGGAGGAACATTAATGTTCTAAAATAGCAGAACACTCAACATTTATATTTATCAATCACACATTTTTTTCTCGACAGACTATTTGGTACAACCGGTTATTGCTCAGCCTGTTCCAAAATGATTCCAGCGTTTGAGATGGTAATGCGAGCCAAGAGCAATGTCTATCATTTAGAATGTTTTGCTTGTCAACAATGTAACCACAGGTAAGTTTACTCAAGTCACGGCTGGCATGGAATACATTGTATGTTAGATTGGAATAGATTTATTAAAACAAATAAAATAAAAACTTGTCTTACATTGTACTTACATGTACATGTATAAGGCTGATGATTCTCTGAACAGGTCAGTGGTGTCTAATAAATTGTTATTATGACTAAGTGATGTACGAAATGTCCAGTTTTAGAGAGATAATTTTAATTATTTGTGCTGACATGCCCTCTGGTTGTGTGGTTATCAATCCTCTAACCTTGTTTTTACTCTCACAGCCTAGTATTCATGATGGGGATATCCTAGTTAGCTCTGTCTTCTATAAATAATGGTAGTTGGGTTACATTAATATTTTCCTGATTTTATCAAAAAAAATTCCATAATCTCAAATTCTTCAATTAATAGAGTTATGCCCCCTTACAATATTTCCTGATATTTTTCCTTCTCATAATGTCTACTCCTGAAGTTGTGAAGGATTTCATTAATATTCTACAGATTTAATCAACTGGAGCCTCGAGGACATGTATTATTTCTCGGTGTCGCAGAGTTATGGCCCTTTTCAACACTGCTATACAATTTATTTTGTTTGTCTGATTTCAATAATGCTTAATAGCAGATTTCCTAAGCACTATTTGCTATGGTGCATAAAGAATTATTGGATAAATTGGATTCTGGTCAACATCCCTGCATTTTAATGTCATTTACTTAGATAACTTGTACATCATTTAGTTTATGGTAATGTTTTATATACAAAGTTATATATATTAACTAAACTTTTTATTCTCCCATTTCTTGTTTTAGATTTTGTGTTGGTGACCGGTTTTATCTATGTGACAACAAGATACTGTGTGAATATGACTATGAAGAGAGGGTGGCCTTCGCTAGCATACCCTACAACTACAATGCTTTATCACAGATAAAACGACAGGCCAACAGTCTCAGTGATGACATATCCAGTGGTTATGGAAGCCCTAGCCCAAACTCACTATAGAGTTCAACCAATAGAGGACTGTGTTAGAGATAACCAATCAGGGACTGTGTTATATATAATCAACCAACGATTATTTTACACACAGCCAGTGCAACCTCGGAGGCCCAGCCAATCAGCAGCTGTGTTACATTTGGCATTAATAAGCCTCTGTTGAAGTGAGCCAGTAAAAGCTTTGACATTCATTAATTTTCTGTGTGACAAACATATCTACATAGCAGAGCTTATCAAGAGGAGAATCAAATTCTAATGAAAAGAATGATCAAACATTGTGTTTCTCGTCGATCTCTATGATTTGTGCTGTATCTATGTTACAAACAGATGCATGTGGGCTTGATGGATGGCAAACAAAACACAGGGCTGGTTGAGGACTAGACCCTGCTCAAAAACAAGCATGAAATGTGTTGAATACTGTCTATTATTTGTCCTGAGCCCTTACAAAATGAATTGACAATATCGAACACTCTAACTTGGAATGAAAAAAAATTGAACTAAATGGGATTTAAATAATTCAGGCATATGGCTGTACAGCACACTAAAACACGCTTTTTACATATAGTTCCATTGCATAGATCCCATTAGCACAACAGTCCTTAGAAGTTTGGAAATGAAAACACGTGTTAAGAGGAGAGTTTATTGAAGGAACCAAATGAAGTTAGATGAATGGCTTGAGTGATTATTATGAAATCTTGTTCATTATTTATCATGTAAAAGATGTTATGTATTTGTTGAGATTCTCTGTATATAGTCTTCAGATTGTTAAAGGATTTATCTGAGCATTGAAAAATTAGTGCTGTTTTATCACTTTTTTTGTTGTTGGAAGAAATCTAAATTAAGTTTTTTAAAAACCTCTGCATTGCATATGTATTAACCTGTAGCTATCTCACCTGCTGTTAACACCAGACACATCTCCAAAATTCCTGTATCGAACTTTGTTCTCCAGGTACATCTAAATCGACAATTCCCATCATTCATTTTAATTTAAGCAACAAGTGACTTCCTACGTCATTGAAATTATTCCTTTTTCTGAGGATTTTGTTTTGACTTTCTTTCAATTAATCTCAAGTCATTAAATGATAAAAGAAGTTATCTGTAACGATTAACAAAGCACCTGTACCATTGTCACTTATTAACTGATGATATTAATTTTATATCCGTTTGATCACACAATGGTTTTAATCCCAGCTCTGTCTTATTCCAGTGAGGTGATATTTTGGTGAATATAAATGAAAGACCATACCTCATAGTTAAACTGTAATACATTTAGAGTTGGCTGGTAACTTTTTATTTATTACCCATTATTGCCCATCAGGCCAGACTTTGTTAAACTACTTTATGTTCAATCCTTATTGATAATTTCACTATTGCATTTGGCAAAGCAATTTGACAATTGACCGTATTACATCAGACTGCTTTTTACACTTCTCTACACAAATATCTAATTCATATTTATGTTCATAGTTTTTTTTCTATAATAAGTGATTAACAGTAACTCAGCACATGTAATAACATAATCAATTTAAAACAATACAGAAATCCTTAATATCACCTTGGTTCTACCTACAGGTATGTGAATTTGGGCAGCATTTTAGCCAATAGTTCTGGGTTTTTTTATGTATAAAGAAATGATCTGAACTCTGAGAAGTTTAGAACAGGATTTTATCTCAATATAGCTTTTTAAAAGTATTATTTGTTTCAACATTCCAGCGGGTTTTGTTGTTTGTATGTAAATAGTTTTGCAGGATTGTATATTGTAATTACTTACCTTTTTTTTCTATAGCAATTAACTTTTACAGTCCCATGCACATTCTTTTCTGATTAATTGATTTTCTTTTCAAACTTGCAAAAAAGTTTATTGACTTCGTTATTTTAAAACTTAATAATGTAGTGTTCTAAAACTGTTGTTCTTGAATTGATTTTGACATTTGGGAAAGTATTGTGTTGGTATTTTGAATTGTTTTAAAGATTATTACTGTTCTAAATACTGAGTGAAATCACAAATTCTCGCTCGTGGAATTCACCTAGTTTTCATCTTGCCAAGTATGTTATATTTCTGAGAAGAATATCGTGTAACCTACTATTTTTATTTTTTACACCGCCTAATTGTTCTCTTCCATTGTGTGCCAAATGTTATAGTCTTTGCTTGTACATAAGCTGTAAAATTCATTCACATAATAACTTATTGTTTAAGTTAAAATATGTATTTTTGTCTTTTCAACTGCAAGTCTAATCAACCTTTAATCCAATATGATGATGGTGTAATAAATGTGTAATAAGCTAAAAAATCAGATCTTAATTAGCTCCCTTGTATTGTGGTATTTACATCGGACAAAGTTCCAACATGTATAAGGAATGTGTATGTTGTCCCAAAATCAGCTTGTCCATCTCAGTTGATGTAATCCTTCAGTACGAATCTTCAGTACAGCTCATCAATCCCCAGTGGACAATCCATCGTCATATAAGTGAAATACCCTTGAGTATGATGTTAAACCCCAAATCAAACAAACAAATCCGTACCTATCATCAGCTTGTCAATCTGAATTGATGGGCTGTGGTGTTCATCAGCTCGACTTATCATTCAACATTGTTTGCTATATGATTTAAATAGGGAGCAAATTTCAATCTGATTTTAATCATATTCCATTAAAATGCAGTGATTACTCTTCCATATGACACAACTGTTGTAGTATGCTGTGGAATTGGATGACACCTTGTTGGAAGCAGTTCATTCAATTCAGCCATTGGGGTACTACCTTTTGAAACTGATAAAGCTACTCTATTTATTAAAATAGTCATTTTGAGTGAAAGCTAGTTTGTTAATCGATCACTATAAGTATAATCACAGTTCGTTGCAGAAATTATCTTTGGGCTTATTTTGATCTCAAAGCATTTTAAATAAATCTTTTGCATTTTGATTCAAGCTGGATTGTAGCATATCCCATGTATATCTCAAAATCAGTACCATTTAAATTATCATTTAAATAAATCCCC
>JAQQZZ010023135.1:0-11060 GCA_030265115.1 Mopalia vespertina | reverse complement strand
GATCTGTTTGTGGTGTCTGTATTGCGTCCTGTTATTGTTCTGTATTTGTCCCGTCTTGTCTTTGTTTGTTGCCAGTGATGTCGAGGGTGGTTTCCGTCACCCATTGGGCTGGCACGTCATCATATAAGTGAAATACCCCTGAGTACGATGTTAAACCCCAATCAAACAAACAAACAAACACACTCCCGCAAAACAAGCATTCCTTCACTTATTGCCCACCCTCATCCTTCTTCTCATTAAAATCTCACACAGAACACTTTAAGTACATCATAAAACTCATTTTTAAACAACCTGAATCACCTTTGAACATGTATGTTTACATTACAGGTAACGTGAGTGTGGGGAATCTACCTAAGTTCTTACCATTTGTGTTAAAAGAGATAGAAAACCAGCCAAAGAGGCAGTACCTCTTGTTACATTCACTTAAAGAGGTATGTTCTATTTGTTTTTGCCCTCTGGATATGGGCAGTTTGTTTGAAGAGTAGCAATGCTGTCTTTACTTAGCACTGGAGGAAAATTAGCTTTCCAACATTATGAAAACACTTCACATCTTGGTTGTGCTTGTGTCAATTATTGTTGAAAGTACATGACTGGCATAGAAGTGAAATACCCATAAGCACAGCGTAAAACACCCAATCAATCAATCAATTTGTTTTTTGATTCCCTTCATAGTGGACAATACGTAAACATAATCGTCTAAAAAGATAAGCGTCAGTGGTTTTTTAAAAAAGTCTTTGGATAGCAAAGTTATTACAGGAGTCTCAACGAGCAAGTATTGTCTCTACATAACAGAACTGATACTCAATATTTACTCGCGGGCAGTTGTAGGGAGCTTCCAGTTGCCCTCGGTGATCGTAGAGGGGTTTTCATGAAGACTATATATACCATTGCCTGACGTGGCAAGTGGCCAGGCGGGCAGTACATTGATGTCACTGATAACTCTAACCACCATTTTGACACTAATCATCCTTCGATTTACCGCTCATTGTTTTTCAATGTATTTAAGAAAAGAACAGTGTGAAATTGGCAGACCGTTGTCATTAAAGTGAAATACCCTTGATATAAACCCCTATCGAACAAACAAACAATCTCACTGTTTTTGGACCCCCAAATGGGTTGTTTCTGTACAAGTTTAGATGACGTAGCAGCAAACGAGTTCAGTTCCTTTGTGTAAATGTATGTTATTGGCTTTGAAGAATTGCCCCCCTGAAATCCCCAAGCTCCGAAAAAAATGTCAAAATTTCTGATGTTTATGGTCAAGCCAGCCTTAAGATGTGCTTAACTAAAGCCTTATGAAGCTCTGAAATATATCACAGATTTTATTGGTGTTTTGTTTCAGATAATAAGCTGTGAGTCTGCCAGTCCTACAGGTGTGGATACGCTCAAACCTTACGTACAGTCAATATGGTAGGCTATAATAATCAAAATAATTCAATATTTAATGTAAATAAAATATAGATATTTTCCATTTTACTGAGCAGATACAATTTTTAACTATAATGATTTGATGCAAAGTAAAAATTGGACATTTTGTCTGCGTGGCTGTGAAATACTGTAAACACTAACCAATCAAATAAAGAAACTACAAAAAGGGAATGCTTCATTGTCAGCTGGCAATGAGCGAGTACTGCTCAGTTCCTGGCTGATTATTTTCATGTACGGTAATGTTAGTTAATACATTAGCAACATAAAGCAGCTGGTTACAGACTGATTATCATTATGGTTAAAATACTGAACAGTGATTCTTCACAAATGAACACAATTATTAGATAGTGAAAGTAAGGCATCACACCTGATCTTTATCTTGGCATTAAGTTAAGCGAAAACAATTCTAATGGTATTTTTTATATTTTATTTGTTCTCCACCAGGGGTATGTTATTTGATCATTGTGAATTCCCAGAAGAAGGAACCAGAAATGTTGTAGCAGAATGTTTGGGTAAACTCACCCTCATAGATCCTTCCACCTTACTCCCCCGTCTCAAGAAATACTTGGACTCTCCCTCTGCTTTAACGAGGTGTACTGTGGTCACAGCGGTCAAGTTCACTATCACAGATCAGGTAAGATAGTCAGTCTCAAACTTTTGAAAGGAGTTTTCTTCCAAATCAGTGGTCAGTTAAACCTTAGTTATTAATTCTGTCATGGTTTGAAAATAGGAATGAATAATAAAAAAATATTTTTCAAATTGTGATTTATTCAGATTATTTTAGTTTAAACCCACTCAAATTTGTTCAGAACTTTAAGATCAGCAATAGTCATGCCATTTCCAGCCAAGCAAAGTGCGTTACAATAATTGTTATTTTAGTGTGGATATTATCGTTGAGTACTTTGCCTTTATATGCCATGGGGTTGAGAGGAAGCTTCCTGTTTCACCTGGCCATTTAAGACAGTATAATTGAAATATAAGTGTGCTTTCGCTATGGAGGATCATTAATTTATAAGTTCAGAAATTTTCTTCTTACTAGTCTGGTCCTGGGCTAAGGGCAGTTTGTTTGAAGAGTAGCAATGCTGACTTTACTTTATATAAAAGCCATGGAGGAAGATTAACTTTCCAACATTATGAAAACGCCTTACATCTTGGTTGTGCTAGTGTCAATTATTGTTGGAATACATGTACAGCCATCATATAAGTGAAATACCCTAGAGCACAGCGTAAAACACCAATCAATCAATCAACCACATCTTGGTTGGGCCAGTGTCAATTATTGTTGGAATACACTGCCATCATATAAGTGAAAAACCCTAAAGCACGGCGTAAAATATCAATCAATCAATCAATCATTAATTTTCCCAAATAGCATTTGTAGCTAACACTCCACATCATGGTTCTGTTGCTGTTTACAGTTCTCTTTGGAAGTCAACTGCCTTTATGCTTTAAAGTGAAATGCCTGAAGCCCTGTGTTAAACATCAATCAATCAATCCTCTTCTGATGCTCTCAGAGCTTAGGTACAAGATGAAGCCGATTTGTTTGTGATGTCTTTGTATAACGTCCTATGATTATCCGGTCTCGTCTTTCTTATTGCCAGTGGTGTTGAGTGTGGTTTCCTTCACCCACTGGGCTGGCATACCATCATACGAGTGGAATAAACTTAAGTCAGTGTTTAACCCCCCTAATCAACCAAACAGCCTTACCTTCATACACCAATATATTTATCATGTACTGTATAAAAATCAAGGATTGTGGTTTTTCATCTTGGCTTTCATACTGTCCTGTAAAGCTATTATAATAAATACAAGAGCTGAATATAATGTTTGTATATTTGTCTTTTTCCAGCCACAAGGCATAGACACCTTGTTACGAAGCTGTATCGGTGATTTCCTGAGAACATTACAAGACCCTGACCTGAATGTTCGACGGGTTGCCTTGGTAACTTTCAATTCCGCAGCTCACAACAAACCCTCCTTAATCCGTGATCTCTTAGAAATCGTCCTTCCACATTTGTACAACGAAACCAAAGTGAGAGTAAGTATCTGAGTAATAACAATTATACCACTGCAAGAGGGCCGATAGTTATTGTATTACACAGAACATACATCAGGTTGTGTACCTTAGATTGTTAGGTCATGCCCATATCACAACTTTATTACAACATTATTACCACTTTATTACAACATTATTACAATGATGTTTTAATATTCTGACTGGTGTTTGATAACTTTGAGACCTGCTTGTGCACAACCCTTACTAGTCATTCCAAACTGTCAAGATTTTATAACAAACATCTTACCAAAATCAACTAAATTGGTGAATGTGAGGAATATTATCCACCTCGAGCCAGTGTATTACTGTCTGTATCACTCTTTTCAAATAGAAATTCACCCGTCTCAGACCAGAGTGATATTTGTCACAATACTGACTCGGGTTAAATCACTTCTATATGGCAGTCGGAACTCCCATAAATGTATAGTGTAGGTCCAGGCTGACTGTTCACTTATGAATATAACTTTTAAGAAGATAGGTGAAGGGTCACGAGGGAGCTTCTTGTTGCCACAGTGCACTAGCAGCATGAACCCGATCTGTTTGTGATGTTTCTGTTCGGCGTCCTGGGATTGTCCTGCCTTGTCTGCTTGTTGCCTGCGATGTGGAGGGTGGTTACCTATTGGGCTGACATGCCTCATGTGAGTGAACTAACTCCAAGTACTGCGTTAAACCCAAATCAAACAAACAAACAAACAAGAAGCTCAGTCGTTTTCTCTCTGTTTCCCACCCAGCAAATTCACCCAATAAATGAAATAACTTTCAGCATGGTTTAAACCACTTATCTATTAACCATTATGTATCTATTATGTATTTATTTTGTAACCTGTTGTGTTTGTAGAAAGACCTAATCAAGGAGGTAGAAATGGGTCCGTTTAAACACACAGTCGATGATGGTCTGGATATCAGAAAGGTGAGTTTTATTTAATTGTTATAGAACTGTAGCCCGCAATTGCTCAATTGGAGTTGTGTCCCTTTACTCCAATCAGATTGGAGCTTCCATGCTACTGAGACTGAGAAAACAACATGTGATAAAAGCTGACTGCTATTTGGAGAGTATCAGACAATATACCTGGAGTGATCAAGCTTTATGTACAAGAAGGATATATTTATTTCTTGTCGAACAGACAATGGGAAACAATATCGTATGAGTGTGATTGATTTTGAGACTGGCTGTTCACTTCTTCGAAAGGCCAATAAAGTGTTAATCTGTTTTTGGAGATGGTTGGGGTGAGGGTGAAAAGGGATGAGTGGTCATGCATTGTGGCCGTCCCTTTTGATGATGAATATGACTGATACAATCATGTCATTGAATGAATGATACCCTGGTCTCTCAGGCTTTGCCAGTTTGAGTGGTTGACAGGTGCTTTATGTAGCCCTCTGGGGTCAAAAGGTGACAGTTATTTCATGTATTCCCTGTAGGATTTACACTGATACTTGTCTTAGATTCTGTCATCAGACAAACTAATAATATCATTTGTTTTAGTGGCATTTAGAAGCAGAAGCAGTAACATATCCACTCTAAAACCACCCTGCTAGGACACCTGTAAAGTTACCCACACCATTTAGCTCTCTTTTGACCCTTGATGTAATCCCATTAATTGTTTACTAAAAGCATTTAATCCTTGTTTTGGCAACTGTTATTGGAACTGTAATATCTATGTATATATACCACAGGGTCCGAAATGTCCGGTATCGCATCGCATTTTGCGATAGAAATACGGCTTCTTGCGATTCATTCTTACTTTCGCATCGCTATTTCTTGCGATGCAAAAATAAAACCAAACCTAAAATCGCATTTACGTGTGTACCGTCATATTTGTGTTCTGTGTAAGCTTGAGAAAGGTGCTGGTATCTGCACTGAAATGTTGTCCAATAATAAATATAGAAGTTGAAATCCATATAATCATGTTATGTTAATAATATCATGATATTATTTCAGGCTGCCTTTGAGTGCATGTACACGTTGCTGGATTCATGTCTAGACAGACTGGATATTTTTGAATTTCTCAACCATGTTGAGTTTGGACTAAAAGATCACTACGACATCAAAATGTTGATGTACTTAACTCTTGTTCGATTAGCCACACTCTGTCCAAACGCTGTTCTTCAAAGTAAGTGCTTCTCTTAAATCTTTGTGTATTATTTTATGACAATAATAACAATGATATCTTTATTTTGACATGGGTACCTAGATTAGCACATAAGCTATTCTTCCCAAAGGCTCAGATGAGTGAGTCACATGATGTGGCTCCAGCAATCGCGGGGGTGGATTTTATGAGGTTTCCTCTCGGTTTTCCACTGTAATGAGACAAGGAACCGTGTGAAGTGGACAATCCGTCGTCATATAAGTGAAATACCCTTGAGTACAACGTTAAACCCCAAACGAACAAACAAACAAATCCCAAAGGCTCAGTGAATTCAGAATTTATCATGCAGAGTTGAGTAATTCATAACTATTTTTAATGTTCTTCATTGGTCATTTTTTTGGACAATTTAAGTCTTTGAAAAATTGATATACCCACAAGACTTGTCTGTTAATTTCAAGGAGTTCTTGAATCCACAGGCCATGATTAATATTGATGATAAAAAAGCAGTCCTGTTCTTGTCACAAATCCAGTTAAAAGATGTGGCTTCAACTGCACTTGTCAAATTACTCAGTAAAAGTCTTAGTTTCCCAACAGACCAGAACACTTTACATGTTATGGTTGTGAACACTTCTGGTGGAAGTAGATACTGTCAACCATGGCTTGAAATAACAAGAATTTTTTTTTGAAAAACTTGAAATTATAAACAGGGGTGGAAATTTATATACATTTTCAGGAAATATAAAAATTGAGATTGTCCTGTAAAAATTCCCAGAATTTAACATTGTGTTAAACGGCTTGCAGGACAAAATTGTACAAATGTCTTGACAAAATATTTTAAACATTTCCACCCCTGTGCATTCGGACTCTGTATCTCTGTAATTAGGCTATAAATAAAATATGCAGAGTTCTGTAATTCTACTAGTCTATTCTTCAATGTTACGATGCACAGAGCTCTGTCAGGGGTGGAAATGTTTAAAATATTTTGTCAGAAATTTGTACAGTTTTGTCCTGCAAGCCATTTAACACAATATCAAATTCTTGGGATTTTTACAGGACAATCTCAATTTTTACATGTCCTGAAAATGTGTATGAATTTCCACTCCTGTGTATAATTTCAAGTTTTTTTTAACTCACCAGCGACTATGTGGTCAATTATATAGTTCAATAATATTTGATATCTTTTCAAGATACAACATTGATTCAATGGGGATATTAAACCTGTATTGAGTCGGTAATTTGACTAATGTCAAGTTTTAAGCTCCTCATCTAAATCTGATATAGAGCTATTACACAGTTTGTACTGTTTAAAAGCTGTAGGCTTTGTTAATGTACCTTTGAAGCTTTAAATTCCCAAACTGATTGAATAGGTGGTATTAATGCGGTGACTTTAATTTGTAGGACTGGACAGACTTGTAGAACCATTGAGGTCAACATGCACAACGAAAGTGAAAGCTCATTCTGTGAAACAGGAGTTTGAGAAACAAGATGAATTGAAACGATCCGCCATGAGAGCTGTCACCGCTCTTCTGTCTATTGTCGATGCAGGTTTGTTTACCTCTCTTAATTGTTTACTGCGGAGGGTTGGGAGTGTATTTCCAGTTTGCGCTGGTGCTCTCTGAGCTAAAGGGCAACATGACGCAGATCTGTTTGTGATGTTGTCATAATGTGTCCTTTGATTGTCCTGTTTGCTCCTGTCTTTAGTTGTCAAGGGGGGTTTCCTTCACTCATTGGGCTGGCACATCATCTTGTGAGTGAAATGACCTTAAGCAGAGCATTTAACCACAATCAAATTAACAAACAAACCATTGTTTACCTGATTTCTCTCCAGTTCATAGTTGAGGTATTCGTTTGGCTTCTATGGCCAGTATGTTTAAAGCAAAGACAAACTGTCAGCTGTAGTTTAGTTTCAAGCATGAAATTGAAAAGCTGTTACTTTCAAACATATTTGTCTGCGCCCCAATGAGCGACCGAAAAGCCCCTCAAAGGTGTGAAATGTATGGCTGCTTTGTTGTGGTAGACGGAGTCATTGAGTCACCAAGCAGATTTTCACATCATCATATAAGTGAAATACCCTTGAGTACGACATTAAACCCTAATCAAACAAACCAACAAATTTCAAACCATGTATAATTTATTTGTGAACATTGCTCCACAAATCATGACATGACATCTATTATGCTGTCAGCCTGGCACATTGTCATAGGAGTCTAAAAACAACAAGACAAGTTATGGAACGTCCAAATGAAACAAACAAATATAAATTATATGTATTTTTGATTTGTTTTCTAGATAAAAACCCCCAGATGAATGAGTTTCTGACCCAGATCAAGTCTAATGCTGAACTAGCGAGCATGTTTGAAAGCATACAGAAGGACAGTATGATGACCTCCTCTGATTCCTCGCTCATGGAAACCAATCAGCTCGAAAAGAGCCAGTCAAATATTCTAATGGATTCAGCCAGTTCCGGAATGACTGTCAATTACTCGGAAGGTTTTGGTTTCAAAGGCTGGCAGAAATAGTGCCACTGAACTGTGTTGTAGCCATTGTTATGTGGCTTCGATAAGACGTTGAGGTAATACAGTTTACACCTGTGTCATTTTTTTTTTAACTGTGAGCTGTCATTCCTTGAGGTCATGTGATTGTTTTTACCTACAGTAAGTAAAGAATCCGGTGCACGTGTCTTCAAATGCTGTCCTGTCAACGACAACAAGTGTTTCTGATGGTATAAAAACTGATTATTATTTTTTTCAAGATTTGTTGCGAGTGAAAACAAAGTTAGTTTTTCAGACCATGTTCTGATATTGAAATTTAAGTAGTAAACGTATAGTTTTAGTGGACCCACAAGAGCAGCTAAAACACGAAATCTTGAAAAGTTCTTTTCTGCCTTTTGTGTCAATGAACACAACCTGTTGTAAATTTTGTGTCTAAAGTTCCATTTTTATGGCGTGTTAAAGTTCATAGTTTTGTTAGTGCTAGAGAAGTCATGTTCTTGTATTATATGATCACATGACCTTTCCAATGATTAAGTGCTGTACTGAGTGCTTGTATCAGCCTGCAGTTACCTCCCAGGTAAGTGTTTGGTCTGCCTAATTAAAAGTTGATTCTCGTTGGATATTAATACATGATCGTTGCTTTTCATGGTCTGATCTCTCAGACATAAACTTTGTTGGGCACACAGCCTTGCAGGTAAAGTAGCCTCCCTTATGTATGGCGCAATACCCCAATCAAAAAAAAAAATTGAAAATGAAATTATGTTGCAAAGGCATAAGCTGAAAAACTGTTTATGGCATTGTTGTTGAACATTTGTATCACGTTTTGTCAAATGAAAATAATAAACATTGATAGTAGGCTATCAAGATAGTATTCAAGTGGAAAACATGTCATTTGTGATTGTGACCAGTTTAAGAGGGAATCTGGTTGAAACTTGTTCAAAAGTTATGGTTCATTAAAAAACGAAAGACATGATAGACATCTTGTTGGTACTGAGTTACTGTAATAACTCTTCACTACAGACGGACAAGAATAATTGTACAGTAGGGTCAGTATTGTGTACATGTTATTTGGAATTGAATATACTCAATAAATTAATAAAAAATTAATTTTGTGTGTTTTAGTTTGATTTAAATTCTTTTGAGTGTTTCTTTTTACTTAACAGATGGACATGTTGTCGTCAAATTTGTCTGTTTTTACAAAATACTTTGTAAACATTATGCAGATTGAAAACCGGTCTTAACTCCGATATTTTATTAAAAATGGGTGTAGATCAGACAAGCAGGCCTTTGAGATAGAGCTCCCTTTTTTCTTGGGCCCAAAGCAGTGGCTTAGTGCTAATCCTACTTTGATTAACTCTTCACAGTATCGAGTCCGTCTGATGACCATCATTGTCGATGCGGCTCCGTTAATCGCAGGGGTGGTTTCTTTTAGGTTTCATCCTAGGTTTCCACCATAATTAGGCACAGAGCAGTGAAAAGTCGATAATCCATCATCATACGAGTGAAATACCAATCAAACAAACAAAAAATCATTTTTCCTGGTGCTCTCATAGCTAAGGAGCAAAGCGATGCCGATGTGTTTGTGGTGTCTTTGTATTGCATCCTGTGGTTTCAACGCGATTTCCATCACCCAAAAGACAGGCACACCATGAATATATCAGTGAAAATGCCTTAAGTATGGTGTAAAACCATCAAACAATAGATCTGACAAACTCAAGGTCAAGGGAGTTGATTGGTTGGCCAATAGCTGAGCTGTTCCCCAACGTTTGGTAAAGCGCAACCTGGGCTTGTCCCAGTATGGAGTATCTGTGTTGACGGCAAACTGAAGTTTATGGCGGAGTTAACAAAAGGTCTCCATCTTGATTGTCATGATAGGCAGTGATGTTTCCTGAGCCCTGTAGTACTCAAGACTTTTTAACACTGTTTATTATAGGAGTATCTCAAAATTCTCAAATATACATAAAATCTGATAACCGGCTTGGTCAACTATTTGTCATGGAATCTAGTAACCATGGTGTGATGTGGTACTGCTGCTCTCAGAGCTAAGGGAAGAGATGAAGCCGATTTGTTTATGATGCCTTTGTATTACATCCTGTTTTTGTCCTGTCCGTCTTTGTTTGTTGCCAGCGACGTCCAGGGTAATTTGCATCACCCATTTGGATGTCACGCCGTCATGCGAGGGAAATAGCCATAAGTACAGTTTTAATCCCCAAACAAACAAATCCTTCTTACCCATGTCAGGGGCTGTTTTAATCTAATTTCAAAAATGACAACTGGCGTCTTACATTTTTCTTAAAACTGATTTCCTCTGAAATTGGGAACCTTTTGGATGGTTTTGTTAGTAGACTCGATGTGGTTTGCATAGCATTTGAAGGGTGATACTGTGAGGAAAATAGATTAAGCAGGGATGTTTGAAAAAGCCATTTGAAGGTGGAGTTGTGATGTATAATTTAGACTTTTTTAGTTTACAGACCTGTGTTCTCTTTTGAAGTCTATATTCAAACAAATCCATTTTTATTCAATCTTGATTTCTTTACTTTTTTTTAATTAAATCTTGATTTCTTTACTTATTTTTTATTTTTCTTGAATGGGTATGCGTCACACAGTTTATAAATATGATTTTGTCAATAATGAAGTTTTATACTATCTAACACTTGCAAGCCAGGTGACCCTGTTTGATCTAGATTGTGTGTATATGCATTGTTGACTAACGACAGATAAAAATGAATATGCAGATGCAACGGGGCTTGTTTAAAACACTCCAAGGGCTTCACATCAGCTATTAGCTATGCTACTTGAAAAGCCTAACCTTTAGAAATAGCAGAACGATACCATGATTCTTTATCTTCCAATATATAAAAATTGTATGGCCTTACCCTGGCATAAATCATCCCGTTTTCTTTTGGGTTAGACCGACACATTGAACAGCCACTTGACGTCCATTTTCATATCAAAATCAATAATTTCTCAGCAGTACCACACTCGCTTAAAAATGTCTTC
>JAQQZZ010023124.1:0-11061 GCA_030265115.1 Mopalia vespertina | reverse complement strand
GCTTATGTTGCTTATGCATGTTCAAAACTTATATGTTAAACTTTGTTTGCTAAACACACGGATGCCCGCTATTTATTTAACTGAAATGTAGACAGATAAGAGTACACCTGTGGGGTTGGTCGTACACTGATCGTAAAGCTAGAAATAGTAGAAATACAACAAGAAAAAGGCAATACTTTCTTGTAAATACACTATTATTATCTTTTCATGGAGGACAATTTTGTGACAGTTCTTTAAAGCTGATTTATTTAATCTAGAGTTTATATCGGAAGCACTTCGACATTATTAAAAAGCCGTTATTTTCCAAGCGAGACAAATCTTTTTAGTCTCAAAACAACGAGGTCCTCAGCTGTCATTGTATTTAGCCACACTGCATGGAATTTTGGGAGAGATTTGTAAATTGTCTTAACGCTTTGAAACTATTCCAAGTGTGATATTAATTGCGTCAGGGTGTTTTTTTGCCTATTTTAGTCCCTCAGAGAGTTTCCTTTCCACTCTTTTAATGTCAACGGAGTCCACATTGCCCACACACAACATTTAAAAAAACTCAGTTATGCTGAAGGCCTGTGAAGACAATGTATAAGATGGTTCAATACTGCCTAACTTTAAGAAACACTTAAGAAGGCCCTGGGTCGTATTCATTTTTTGTTGTTGTACTATTATACCATTGTTACAAGTAAAGACTTAGTAAAAACTAATAACATACGCTTCTTTGATTTCAGTTTGTAAGAGTCCACTGTGGAGATATGACAAAGATGGCAAGCGATGTTTAATGGTATCGAAGAACCCTTTAAATTATGACGATGCCACACAATTATGTGACGTTAGACTCCGAAAGGGGCGTTTAATTACGCCGTCAACAAATGAAGAATTGGTGACATTTATTAACTTGTTTGGACCCAAAGTTAAGACGTTATCTATCTGGGGTGAATTTGTATTCGAGAAACGTGAAGGGGAGGTAGTGTTGTTCGATGGTATTGGAGCTCAGTTAGATGTTAAATCCTGCCACCAATGCACACCTCTTGCTGAGCAAATAAACCAGGAATACCATATAGCAAAACCACGGACCTGTACACATGTATACAACAACCAGTCAATCTATTGGAATGTCACAGATTGTATGGATAAACATTATGCTATGTGTCAGTTTTTAGTGGGTAAGTAGATCTTTATATACTAGTATACGGTTGTTATATCTTGTGTACATACATAATATGATTATTATATGACTTGAAGAGTCTATCCTCTGGTCCCCATTGGCTTAAAGTTATAATTACATGCATGGTCATACGATAAACTGGGATATCGAGGTCGATATGTAATGATACACCGTAACCAATCACCAAAGGGTATCTACAAAATGATAGTAGAACTTATTATCAATCAGTGAAGACTATTTTCTTCTCTGTCTTCAGTTCGACTAGCCAAAAAAAGACGTCTGCTTCTTAGCATCATATAATAGTTAACGCCTGATATTCGGTCTATACTCATGTTGTACAGACCCCCAGTAGCCAGTCCCCGGCCTCCGGGCTTAATCAATATGACTATGGGGGTCTGAATAACTCGATATAAACTTAATCAAAAAGCCACTCACGGACAAGTATCTCAAAAAGGTTTAAACTCTTTTATTAAGATCTTAATGTGTGGTAAAAACTTGTGTAAGTGGTCAATTTTAGATAGCCCTCATTGCAATGTAAGAGACAGTTATCAACACTTCTTTTTTAATCGGAACCTTCTTGTGGAAATGTGCGAGAAACGTAATTAAGTCAAACTTGAATGAGGAAAATATCTGAAATATATAGAAATGGGATGTAATATAGAATTAATACAATTTTATGATCCTAACTATTTTCTTGCTGTGTTTTCGTACTGCGCTATGTAACAATGTATACAAGGAATTTATTCTAAGTGAAAATCGTACAAAATATGTGGACTACGATATTCAAGACAGAATAAATAGGTGTTTTGAACTAACAATATTTCTCAACATATGGCAAATAAACAGCAATTAATTAAAACGAATTAAAAGGCCTGATTAAATTCTCATATATACGTGCAAAGGAGAATGTGTAATAACCTCTTATCAAAGAGGAAAGAGAGAGAGGGAAGACAATTTCTCAAAAGAAAATAAAGTTAAAAGTGTATACTAAAACAAACTCGTTTCTATGCTCATTATATGCTATCTTTCGATGTTACAAAGTTTGGACGCATCTCTATTTACTCAGAAGCGTATTGAAGCTGGTCTGTTAGCAGGCATTACGTTCAAGTTCCAAATTAAACATTTCCTCTCAGTGGCTTTATACTCAATAGAGGCTCACTACTTCCTCATCATCTTTCATAACTGTTTCAGATCCTGATCAAGACGGTTTATCGGCAGGGGATATCGGCGCCATTGTGGTTGGCTCGTTCATATTACTCTGCTTCGTCGTTACCTTAATCGTCGACATTTTCATCCATCTGAGAAAAGAGAAGAAAGAGTACTTTGAAAACAACCTTACCAATCAGACTGGAAACCATGTCAAAACACTCGACACATCAATGGATTTCCCGACAGCAAATGTTGGTTCAAAATTCGACTTTATCGAACCAAAATTGTCTCTTAGTCACGTGTAGGTTATTACGCATGTTAATGCATAGACCTGTGTCCGTTTCTTGATGTATACTTTGTAGTTGGCAAGAACAGAACTGGAAAATGATATTACAGCATTTGTATAATGGTCATATTGCCAAAAGTCTCGGTACATGTGCAGATGGAGTGGTTTAAAAAAAAATGTGTCATCATTGGTATGGTAGGAGAATTTAGGACAATGTCAAACAGCCTAAGCTTCTTTCATATACTCCATGGGAAATTTAACTATAATTGAACTAAGTTGCACATATTTGTGTCCTGCTGCGACAGGCTTTTTGTACATTTTCATACAATCTATTTTATAAAAAAAACCTAATATTGTCATAAAATGATATATTGAGCAAGAGCCAATTTTATTACCCATGAAGTGCTTTGTTATCTGCATACTTTACTTTCAAAGGTGTGACTCGAACAAGGTGATGCGCGGACAGATAGACGCTGAAAGCTGATAAAAGCTTAACCCTGATGTACTAGCTACACTATTTGAGTCTTCCTGACCTTTTGTTTTAAGCCTCGAATAATCTTCCAATATATATATAAATTGTATGCCCTAACTTTGATTTAAACCGTCTTGTTTTCTTCCTTGAAAACTTGCGGATTAAACCGATTCGTAAAACGACCACTCGACATTCATATTCACGTTAAAATCAATCATTTTTCAGCAGTACCCAACTTGCTCAATCGATTTAAAATGTCTTCTCGCGGTTAGCTCGAGATTTGGCGGACATGTCTGTTTGTAAAAGCTTTTCACTTGTTCCCAACGCGGACGACTGTGTCAGTTTGCCTCAAAATCCAAATAACCCCCATGAAATGCGTGCAGTATCATTTAATCTGCACGAGAGTGCATGTTTTTTGTTTTGAACACGCCGGTGAATATTGCACGAAGAAAAAAGAAACACTTCCATAGTGGCGCAGACACATATTCCTGCGACGGAGTGCCATGGTATCATGACACTGCTTACGAGATTTTAAAAATCTAAAAAAACATGCACCTATATAGGTTAATCCCAAACGCGAGATAAAATACGTATATAAATCATGTTTTAGGTTCCACGGTCTCTCATCAGTTCAATAAGTTTAACGAGACACTTTTAATTAAAAAACTATTCACGTTTCTACTGCCGGCATAATTTTAAAAAAAGTGCATAACGAAATATCGATCTTATCAACGTCCTCGCCCAGAATATTTTTACAAAATAAGCCTAGAGTGCCGTTCCTGCTATGTCCGTCCTCTGAGCTTCCATGCAGGGCCTTGGTGGTCCCAGGGGCCCGTTCCACAAAGCGATGTTAGCTTAAGTTGATCTTAATTACCATGACGATACAATGTCTTGCCAGTAGCAATGCTCTCTTGAAAAGGGCCCTGTATCCACCAATTGGTATATACTAATAAAGGTTTTTTCATTGATGCTATTCCTTTATTGGATTAGGAAAACATCCGCGTTCCTGACCCAACAACTGTAGGACACATCTTCAATAGTGGCTGTACACGTGTAGTCAGATGCATAACATTTTAGAGGAAAGCTAAAGTTGCCGGATATTCCACATTCAAATGTTAAATGTTGCGGAATATGGCAGTCGACATTTAAACGCCCAGAAGCACGATATTAGAAACTCGGATGTCAATTTCTTTTCTCCCTGACATTCGACTTGATTTCATGTTATTTGTTTTGATTTGGGGAATCACTCTGTACAACTTAAAAGAGGGGAAGAATAACACTCTCGAACAAAAATAGAAACAACACACGCTGATATAACCAACCTTAATAGTTCCAAAGTGTCAAGACAATTTACAAATCTCTCACAAAGCTTCATCAAGTATATATGATAAAATGCATCGGCAAATTATGACCTACATGCTTTTTATATGGGTGTGAAACTTAAGTGATTTTATTATCTACTACTGACGATGGTTTAAATTAACCAAAACTTATCGGTCGACATTCAAATACTTTATTATCTCCCTTTCACAAATACCCTAATTTTTTAGCATGACGTAATGCTCCCATATACGCTCTGGGAATAAGTTCTACACAAAGGGGAAAACTTTTCACACATTTGAAAGAATGAATAACCTTAATTTGACATATCTCTGCAATTTTTAGTTCTACGTTTGGTATTTAACTTAATACCGCGGAAGATGGCTTTAGTTTTGGCTAAACTTGGTGGCGCCCATCGATGTGATGATGCTAGTATTCAAACTCTATATTTACTCCTATCTGTCTACATTTCAGTTGAATAAGATAAATGTAACCCCTGTGTGCATTTTTTTTTTATCGCTATTGAAATCAAAACTGTTGGACTGGACAATAAATGAAAACATATAGTCACTGTGAATATAATCTTCCATTTAAACTCATTACTTAACTCGACGGATAAAAGCAGAAATTCGCCATGCCGTGTCAAGCGTGTCATGTTATCATTTTTTAGCTTGAAATTCTTTTCAGCGACTGGTAGTAACTTTGCAATAGATTATATTTGTCTTATATATATATAAGACAATTTTAAATCAGAAATCATGAAATTCTGGATTATATATTAGCCAAGAGCAGTAACTCTGGTTAAAATGCAAGCATATCAACAAAGCAGAAAGTTGAGATTTGCGTGCAGAGGTGGATTTATAACGTGTAGGGCCATAAAGGCGGAAGAGAAGTAGTTCTTTAATAACGTTTTCCAAACAGATTAAGAAATATGTTGGTACAAACAGCTGCATGAAACGTATCAGCACAACACATAAAAATGTTTGGCTTTTAGAAGTGTTTTTAGTTTTTTGGAATTTCAATCACATGACTTTTAATACTTTGATTAAATTTGATTTAAATCATCAAATTTCACCATTGTGAACAAAACATGTATGTTAAAAGAAAAACTACCAAGCTACAATAAATGCGTAGTTGCACTTGCCCTATACGTTTAACACGTTTACTGTACAGTGTGTAGGGAAAATGCATGGATTCTTATAACCGGAAAATATAACTTCAAAAAAAATATCAGTCTTTCTTTCCAAACTGCTGATCTATATGTCAGCGATACGGTACCAGACAGATATACAATCTCCACCAATCTCCTCAGAATCATAATCCAGCCTAATCTTTTTGTCCACACAAAGTTTTGAATCTAGGTGTGGATTGACCTGCCTACCCTAGAATACATTTGTTTGTATTTTCTTACCATTTTGTGTGACAGCATAATACACAATATTAATTTTTGTGTGTATTTTGATGGCCTTTTGATGTAGTTAACATAAATAATGTGTACAAAAAAATCACAATACAACGGGAAGCAGGTAAGGTTGGCCTACAAATCAATATTTTTTTTAAAAGAAAACAAAACAACGAAAATTTGTTAATAGCTTGTATTTCTCCATAGCCATATTATCTTTTATAGAAACTTACTTCGAGATATGCTTTCATGGATAATGGAGATTGTAATAACATTAAGTTACAGTACTGTGCAACACTAAAATGGTGTTATCCGAGCATACTGCAGGATGATGAGGTTTGATCTATGTAAGACCATATTTAATTAGACACATTACAATATAGATACCATTCACGATTGCAAAAATCATGTCAAAACTCACGTAAAAAAGGGGAGAAAAAAGTGGGAGTGAGACCTGTTCTTTTTAAATTTCATTCATTGAACTCGGCAAATTATCGTGTGTACTATTGGTAAAACAAAATAGTGCTCCGAAAGATTGTTAAAATTTTGATGCCGGTTTACAGGTTATATGAAGGAGGCCATTATGAGCCATAAACTGTTTTAAAAAAAAAGTAACAATATAGAGTGCAATACATAAATCCTCAACCATTCACACTTAAAAACTCAAAATTTATCCAACCAGATGAATAGCAATATTCATTCAGAAATAAGTAAATATGTAACAGATCTACAGCTTGTACAACAGAAATTCCTGCTGTGATATGTTACTGAGGAGTCTCAATAAGAGCCCACGGATCGAGGACACGGATAAAGGGCCCTTAACACGTTGTCTTGGTCTTGTATGGATAAAGAGGTTCCCACCATTGAAAGACACGTAAATTAGTCACTGGGTCCAACACTATCTGGGTACCTGATATACAACCCTTGGTTAAAACTTTCATCTGGGAATCAAAGACGAGTCGTAGTTTATGGTACCTCATTCCCTGACTGACAGAGAGGTAGAGTTTGTTGAGAACCAGCCCCATCACCATTGGGGTTTGTATAAAGTTCTGACAGGTTACCTGGAGAACACAACAGCCAGCCTCAGGATTCTCATACACGTCATCATAACCGTTGATCAAGTCTAATGTTTCCCATGGTTTCTGTTTACAGGAATTGTTCACTCTTTTGCTAGACAGTTTAAAAATGAACCTCCAAACATTGTTTTTCAAGTGTTCATACCAGCACATGGCACATCTTAAACCCTCGAGTCTATGCGGGGCGTCATCAAACGCTTCACTCGACTTACATCTGCGTATAAACGGCGGATACATATAATGGAGAGCTCGGGTCACTCTGGCCTGCAGACCACGTGACCTCTCCACATTCAGCCTGTGTAATGCCTCGGGCAACTCTATAGACTTGTCATAATACCTGCAAAGAAAGGAATTGAAAACAGGTATATATCATGGTTTTATTTGGCAAATGAAAAACACAATGACTGATGAACTAAAGAGTTATTCCCCTTTGTCTAATTTAAAATCTATGTATTAAAGACACCTCTTAACAAATTAAGTTGAATGTTAGATCAGAAAATCTTGCATAGAATGGTCAGTCATTGGTAATTAAATAACCGATTCTAAAAATAATTTCGGAAAATATCCAGATACAAAAGTCACTGGAAATAAATAATTAAATATGGAAATTACAACTGTTTTGTTTTAATATTTCAATGATAACTGGCTGGGGTATAGAAACAATCATGAGAAATCAACATTGGGTGGAAGAGACTGAACCAGTTCCTGATAGACCAAGTGCACCATCAAATATTTTAAAATGATGATGTTTAGAAGGGAAATGCCACGTTCTGTCTTCTTTGTTATTGTACTTAAGATGATAGTCAATTATTGAACTCTTTTACCTGGTTCAAAGAGGGTAAAACAACTCAGTCAACAAATAAATCCGATTTTAAAATAATGCCATTTTTACATGAAAAATTAGGGCTTATTTTTTTATGAAACAAAATTCTACAAGACTACAAAAATATTTTAAGTATTTGGGCTTTGCTTATATGAATCCAGACAGATGAGTTTAAGAAAAAAAAGGCAACACAAATCAGCTCGCCTCGGTGGAGTTTATCCTGAAACCTTTGTTTTGAAAACCAATCCAATAATCTCATACAAGACAGATATTGATATATACAAACCTATGATAGAGATGTCTCCAGAAACGGGCACTCTTTATAGCTATATGAGCTGATCTACAAAGCCTACTGAATGTACAGATGTCTTCTGGGAAGATATACTCCGATAGAATGAGCCATATGTCCAGAGGGTATTCCCCACTTTCTGATCCAGCAAAAGCTACAACAGCAGTTTTGTCGAGAGGACTAACTAAAAAACAAAATGATGTAGTTGATGAAAATGAAGATGGTGATCTGAAGCAAAATAAAGATCATAGTAAATGAAAGAGAAATAGTTGTTAAAAGTCCAAAAGGAATTTGTTAAACTGATAATCAAGTCATTTGTTAAAAGTCCAAAAGGAATTTGTTAAACTGATAATCAAGTCCTTTCTCAAGCGGATTAATGGTACCTTACCTTCTATACTCCCATTTTAAGTCAGCTGTGGCAAGGGAGACAACCAGGTCAATGTTTCTATTGATTTGTTTGATTAGGGTTTGATACCGTACTTAAGGTTATTTCACTCACATGACGATGTGACAGCTCAATGGGTAAGGGTTTGTTTGTTTGATTAGGGTTTGATACCGTACTTAAGGTTATTTCACTCACATGACGATGTGACAGCTCAATGGGTAAGTAAACTGCCACTGGCAATAAACAAAGATAAGACAGGACAATCTCAGGATGTAATACAAAGACATCACAAACAGATCGGCTTCATGTTGTCCCTTAGTCCTGAGGGCACCAGGGCAACATGAAGAGGACTCCCAATGCTCAGCATGTTTCTATTAAGGAGGCTTTGAATCATTTAAATCAGAACTTAGTTCTGATTAACTAGATACCTTTAGTTAACCATCAAATTGTTTTCACATATATCCTCAATTTTTATATAACTTCTTCAATAAGCTTTATTTAGTCATGTCTTAAGATGTACTTGGCAGTTTAATAATGTCTATGTCAACCTCACACTACTCTCAAGATGGTATTGATGTCACCACGTTTTCCTCCCAAAATACCACATTTACATTAGTTTTCAAATATCTCTGTGAATGTCTACAATTTTGTGATTGATACGCCTTTTTACGCAGGTTTTTATATTCATTGTTGGGCCTTTCAAACACTCAAAATTGGCCTTCAAATCTTTACCAAATTAAAAAAAAATGCAAAAATTTCAGACAGTGATTTCCACTTCTTGGTTTTGAATAACTAGGAGCCACTTGGTAAAAGCATTAATAACTTAAAATTGTACTGTATATATCTGTATGAATAGTTAGGAAATCCAGACATCATACCTGTAGCACAAGTCTCCTGCTCCTCTTCAGACTCCCTGTCCTCTGATTCAATGTTAAAATCATCCACATCTTTGTCAAACCAGGAGACCTCCGTTTCTCTAGGATCTGGTGTGGCCAGCATTGTCACTGTCAGGGTCAGAACAAACTATATTACTTTATGACAGTGTTTCTGTTATGTGAAGGATATTTATGTATGTATATCAGAATATTAGCCAGAAATCAAGAAGAGGGAGTCTCAAATCACTGTTTTACAGTCTCATTTTACTGACCCCCTTTCTTTCCCATGTTAAATTTGACTGATACCGGGTGTCTCAAATGGCTTCTTGGGTGTCTCAAAGGCACCCCTCTGGCTAACAATATGATGTTTATGGATTTTAATTTTACAGATGTAAAATGAAACATAATACATTGATATGTATATTCATATACATCACTATAAAGGGGACACTTTGTCAACTGCATTACAATTATATTTCTTACTGTTCACATCTTTCACATCTATACTGAAATATAGCTGTACATATAGCATGAGTAGAAAGGAGTCATCAGCCAAACATGGAATCCTGTCTTTGATGGTAAGTTTTCTATTTATATAATACATATATATTTTTCTCATGAGATGAGATATATTTATTAAGTGGGAATAAAGAGAGAAACTTAAGAAGTACTCATTGATTTCCTTTTATGATGTCACAAATTTCTATAAAACACTGATTTTTATAGACAGAATTAATTTTTTAATTCCGTGATACCCTTCTCTATACTGCCAATCAAATGACTATCCTCTAAGTTTCAGGAGAATCATACATCAGACATAATGAATTTTTACTATGACAAATGGTGTTGAAGCACTATTTCTACCAGATAGTATATGCATTCTTTCAGTTTCAGTTTCAACATTATGCAAATATCATGTTTTTCCATATCTAAGTAAAGAGTGGAGTAAAAAATGGACAAAGTGTTATCATATATATAAGTGAAATACCCTTGAGTACGAAGACAATAAAATTAACCAACTGAAAAAAATTTGGCTGTTCTGCTATATTTTTGTTTGTTTGATTGAGAGAACAGACAGAACGGGTTCTCCCCATGCAGGACTGTGCTGTTGGGGAGAACGGACAGAATGGGGTCTCGCCATGCAGGCCTGTGCTGTTGGGGAGAATGGACAGAAGCTGGTCTACCCATGCAGGCCTGTGCTGTTAGGGAGAACGGACAGAACAGGGTCTCCCCATACAGGCTTGTGCTGTTGGGGAGAACAGTCTGTGGAAAATGCTTATGTTAGGTTATCTCACAAAGTATTAGAGGACCGATTTTAAGGTTATTCCGGAAAAGATGACAGCACAGGCCTGTACTTTAAACTATTTCAATCATGTCAGCTTGCAGCCACAGTAAAACCACCCTTGAAATTGCCGACGTCACTTCGTGTGACTTCTGTCGTTGAATGAGAATCAGTTGGCCAGCAGGTTTGTTATTAGATTTAATAATATATAATGAACACCCAGACCTTCCTACCCTGGAAGAAATGTATGTGTAAAAAGATTCCTTTATTTTCTTACCATTATGTGTTTTTTTGTGATAAAGCATAGCATAGAATTGTCAATTCTGTGAGTATTTTAATAGCCTATTGGTGTATTCAAAATAAATTATGTGTGTATTTTAATGGCCTATTGGTGTATTCAACATAAATTATGCAGCCCTGGTAATTAGGATTTGACACCTCGGCAAAAAAATTGCTGAGGCAGAATGATTTCGCCTCGGCAAAAACACTTCTGCCTCGGCAATTTTTTAAAATGTGTTTTGGGGGTAAATTTAACAACAAAAA
>JAQQZZ010023113.1:0-11061 GCA_030265115.1 Mopalia vespertina | reverse complement strand
CTTTAGCCCAGTGTCCCTCATACGACCCTACTGGTCGCTGTCTACTACTGACCCCTATCGGCTAGAGATTCCTTCATATACCAAGAGTTTATAATTTTCACGTTATTTTAAGCAGGGTTGGGTCTCCCAGGGTTAAAGACGACCACGGAGACGGTACTTCATCATCCCAGTACCACTATATCATGCACTGGGACATAAGGATTAGCCTCAACAGCTTTTCCAAGAACCCCAAGTATTGAGAGCAATCGGAAATATGTCTGTTGTTGTTGCAGTCCTGCTGGATAAATGAGTAGGAACAGATTGGCATATCTCTCATGTAAAGTCATAACGTGAATTCTTTGTTCTGTGTTAGGATTAATACTAAACCGAACCTTATAACTTACCTTAAACCTAACACTAAACATAACACTTAATCTAACCCTAAACTAGCCCTTAACCTGGTACTTAAACTGACGTCATAACTTTATACATGACAGACTGACGAGAGGATTTCACGATATAACTACCTACCTTGATATATTCAAAAACCTGGAAACTTGAAATAGTCAGAAAAACTAGTCTAGAAACTATTGGTCCATTATAAGCTCAAGCCACGTCGAGGTAACTTTGGAATTGTGAGAAGGAATACTGATGGAGATCTTTACATTGATGAAATATTTGTTGCCATCAAAGGGCATTCTGCTTTAAACCAAAATATGCAAAACTTGCCGAATAGGTTCTGGGCACGTTGAACAACCTCAGAGGCCTTTCATCATTTCGCAGAGTTTCGAGATAAATGTAAACGCAAATGTGGAATGACCCTTTGGCACACCAAACTGTGGTTCGGACGGTTATGTCTACATTTACATGAGCCATTCAGAGTAACCAGAATACATTGCGAAGCAGTTTTGTTGACCAAACCGGTTGACACAGTAAAACTATATGACAAATAGGGAAAGAGGCGTGTTGGAATAAGAGACCAGCGGACATGGAGGTCATGTTTAAGGTATACATATAAATCGTACCAACTACAACTGAAGAGCAGAGGAAAGTATGTGTTTAATGGGCTAGTTTTCGTTTCTGTATACCATCCACATCTCAATCTACGGATTGAATGGTGTAGATAAATGCAATCTACAGACTGAATAGTGTAGATAAATGCAATCTACGGATTGAGATTCAAATTGAGCAGAGATACGGAATCGCAGTTCGGCATTTCTGTATTGTTGACATACTGTTACAATGACGTTTATTAATGTGTGAATGTTTTCTGTATATCGCTGAGACTAAACGAATTCTCGGTGGCGGTGATAAAGTCCTTGAATGCATTTGTTTTAGTGCATATTATTACTATAGACTTTATCCGCTAGGCCAGCATGAAGAACGTTTTGCACATTTTCACTTAAATATTTTCAATACAAATCCTATCTTAAGTATTTCGTAAGATTTTGTTGCTTTATTTCACCAAATGGTTGATTTTGTTTTGCTTATTTTTGAATCTGTTGTCAAACTAAATGATAACGAAAGTTTAGAGTTTATGATTTATCTTCTAGAGACTGATTACCAATGTGGCATATATGTAACCCCTCCGCATAGAATACGAAAGAAAATATTTGTAAAACCATAAAAACGGTACCGGTGACAAAGCTTCAGTAGTCATAACGAAGAAAATATTTAAGAAAAGTAGAATTTCGTTAAACAGAAGCAAACTATCCCATAACAAATCCATAATTTAGAAACACTATTCATCGATTTTACTACCAATTCACAACTGTTAAAATAAGTGATTAATAACCAACAACAAATTCCTCTTAGGTATTTTTTTCTATTGAAATGTCAAGGTTATGATCAATATTACAACCACGGCAACTGACAGCTGATATAGATCATCTGTTTGAAATTTGGACATGCACACAGGCTAATAACAACCTCAATCAACATTCTACTCATATCAAAGTTAACCTTGACGCAATAATTTAATATATTGGCCTTTAACCATGCTTCATATCAACATAAAAGCAACGGCAAATATCCATATAGGCAAAGGGAAGAAAGAAACAAAATTTAGAAATAAAGAACTAAAAGAGATCAAAGATAGAAAAAGAAAGAAATTACGAAAGCAAGTATGAAAGTAAGGATAAAGGAAAGTTTGAATGCACTTTTTGGCTTGAGCGAAATGAAAATGCTATATTTAATTCTTTCGAATCCCATCGGATTTTTCTCAGAGATGCACGATTTTAAAGCCAGAAGAATAAAACTATTTGTAATGGAAACACTATAGTTAATTATTTTCTAATAATTAGACATTTGACATTAGTAAAACCAGGAAAGATGTGTATACAAAACTGTAGTGAATCTGTTTCCGAGGCGACTGTCAGATATGCAAGAGATTCCAGCAGCTTTATTCACGCCATAGGTGGCTCTTTACTGCGAAAAACTATCTTTGTACCGTAATGTTACACCTTTTCCAATGATGCAATCTTATCCCGATATTTCTCTCTTTCGTTTGAGCTTATAAATGCCTGTAGAGAGCAATGCAAAATAAGTCATGACACGTATTAATAAGCATTAGATGCAATAAAATATAAACTGGAAAATGATCAGATTACTATTATATAGTCTTAAAAGCTTTTGCTTAGATACTAAAACAAAAGTAAAACCTTGCATTTTATATCTAACCTTATGGCTATATTTCAAATCTGAACACTTACAATTTCAAGAATACATTCGTATATCTCTAGTATTAATATCGCTCCCAAGGTATACACAACCGATTGTAACTGTTGATTTTTTTTAACGTCCATCATTAGAACTCTTAAATCCTTGTAAATCCTCGAATTGGTGTGATTATAGGCTGAGGCTTATTATACTACAAATCAATTCAGTGAGACCTCGCGAGTTACATATAGTGTTCAATAACCCGGGTGTGTGAGACTAATCCAATCTCTGAACCTTTCAGGGACACCTGTCCAGGACTGTTTGTAGGTACACGTCTGGCTATACTCATCTTATTAATCTATTAGAGAAAGCAGAAACTGTCCACCCTTCTGGTGAGCCGAACAAACCGTCAGCTGATATAGGAGTCCAATATACCTCATAATGTTTTAAAGTGAAATCTCCAACGTTAAAACCCAAATTGTGGTGCCCTATTTCAGCCAATATCCAAAACCAACATAAATACACATACTAGATTCAAACAAAGAACACATGAGCTAAAATCTCCAAATGTCACAAACCGTCAATTACACTGTACAAAACCGTCAATGACACTGTATAAACCCGTCAATTACACTGTATAAAACCGTCAATTACACTGTATAAAAACCGGCAATAACACTGTATAAAACCGCCAATTACACTGTATAAAACCGTCAATAACACTGTATAAACCCGTCAATTACACTGTAAAAAACTGTCAATTACACTGTATAAAACCGTCAATAACACTGTATAAAACCGTCAATTACACTGTATAAAACCGTCAATAACACTGTATAAAACCGCCCATAACACTGTATAAAACCGTCAATTACACTGTACAAAACCGCTCATAACACTGTATAAAACCGTCAATAACACTGTTTAAAACCGTCAATTACACTGTATAAAACCGTCAATAACACTGTATAAAACTGATTTTATGAACCGAAGACGCTTATAAACGACAGAGTGAATATGTTTTTGAAGACAAAACTCATTTTGCCGTTGGTAATTCGCATCATTTTAGCGCAGTCTGTACTTGACAAAAGGTTACCTCTAAGTCGTTTAAAATGATAGATACTGCCCCCAACACAACACTAATTAGAAAAAAGATCAGTAAAAATGCTGCTTTAATAGATTGAGTATAATTTGAATCATTTTCTGAATTAGTTTCAATATCGCAAAATCAAATACCAAGAAACGAAAAAGCTTTTCAACTCGAAGACTCAAATAGGGTACTTCATGGCACAATTCTGCGTAAACCTCTTAACTGTTAAATTGGTATTTACTTGTTAGGCACGAAAACTATCTGTTTCATATCATTGGGCTGGTCAGTCATACAACCATGTCTGTTAACGATTTAAATATTGTCAATTGTTTTTTCTTTAAAAGAGGACTCTAAGCACAAATAAACAAAATGACTATTTTTCAATATTTCTTATTCCAAACTTGTTCTTTCGGTTTCCCAATAGACCTGTCAATGACTGACGTGGATCGATAATATCCATAATTACGTACATCGTCTTCTGTTGGCCCTTAATAATAGCCTATCGTATGGTTTTAAAAACGAAATAAAAAATAGAAATGTAGCTAAGCAATCACTAAAAGCACCCCGGGGAAATGTTCCGTAAGTCGACTATTCCAAATTAAATGTTCAAAACTTTTGAAAATGATTGTATAAGATTGTTCAAAAGCAAATGTCTTTCCTTGTGTTACTGATGTTTAAGGCGATAAGCAGATAAAGATCTAATTGTTAACAAATGAAGGTAGCCTGTATTTAACAAACTGTTACCGCAAACGATATATACGATTGGTTCCTCGCTGAAAAAATATTATCAACTAGTAACTATTGGCGTTGAAACTTGAAAGATCAGCCAACTCGATCATTTCGCGATGTCATTGGGGCTCCAGACTTTAGCATCATTCTTTCCACCTAGTCTGGCTTCTCATGCCTCCCGCCTAACCAGTAGACATACTTGCCGAGTTCTCTATAACGAATCTAAGGAAGTAAGAATTCCTAATAAATCTATCAACCGATTCAATGCAACCATGCAATACGCGATTGAGTCTGAAGGAAGAAAAAAAATCTTCACATTAAATTTGTTCCTCTTTTAGTATATGATCTCTACAATCGACTGTCAATCTTTCCATCGATATTACTCGAAAGTAGTGGGGTGGCCGCTATTCGCTTTCTTATTGGCTAGAGCTCTGACGAACAGTACAACATAGGATTCCTCTCGCACTTGCCTCGCATTAAACAACTGTATATATTATTAAGATCTAATTGTATTATAAAACCACTCCATAATCGAGTTTATATTACCACAGTCTCGGTAATTAAAAGTTTCAAACAAATCAGAAAATAGGAAAGAGACGGTAATGTTCATCAACTGCTTGAACTACTCCTCGCTTTAAATAGTCCAACACAAAAATAATGGCAAAAATCTTCAAGTGTGGTATTGGGTCTAGAGTCTAATGGCGCCCTGTTATCGAGTATCTTTAAAGAACAGCCAGTCTTAATGTGGATTGGTAGGCGCAATGAAGACATTTTTAATGAATAGTAGTTAATCTAGTAAATGGAAGCAAACGACCCAAGACAACAGTGTATTTTCATCAGGCCCAATCACCGTTTCCACTATACACCACACCATGAAACCCAGAACTGTTGTAATACAGGTTTATTAGGCCCTAGCAAATTCTTCTTAAGTAATTAATTTAAGGCCGATGATGTTAAGACAATCTACGATGCAGTCTAACATATTAAGGTATACTCACAGTGATACAGTTCAATGTACTGTAGACAGAATATTGTTATAAGTGTACAGTTATCGTCAGTCTGACAGGTCCAGATAGACGTTTAAAAACAGTGTACTAGAGATTACCACGTAGATTGAACCAAACTTGAGTTGAAAAACTGAAGACCCAGCACAGCAACAGGAAAACCAACAAACAACGTTTGTTGTGTTTTAACATATTCATATATTGAAGCTACGCGAGTGTAATATACTATATAATGTGTAAAAACTGTGCAACTGAACATTGGTGTTTTTCCCTTTGCAAGTCATAAGGTGATAAACGACAAATTTAAGTTTCTCTAAATATGATGAAAGGAAAGATGCGATATTCTAATGAACAATGTTTGACAACCATAAATCCCACATGGTGCCTCCAACTGTGACATTGTCACAACGTGATTCGCACCAAAGTTTCAAAAGTAGATGAGTCAAATTTCAGTTTACAGTTTAGAGTGAAAATGCCAAAATCAGGTATCATTCACAAATTATTAATGCTACGATTGAACCAATTATTGTTGTTACTTAAACAATGTTATTAGGCGAGGAATAAGTCTGCAAGATCCAGGAAAATATTTCAAATGTTCAGGTCTCTTTGAAATAGTCTTGTTTGGTATTGTGATTTAGTCGAAGATAAATATGGCATTCTTCAGGATAATAAATCAGCCAAGTTATGCCAAAGTGTCCTGAAGCACTCTTTGTTCGGGGAATGGGAAGAGTAGTTAAGCCCGACTGCACTGCACACGTTCTTGCCAAACCAGTAGAACACAAGAGGATTAAAATACCCACTCTGTATACGGTATTGCGACAACTCTTGTGCCCTGAGCAGAGAAAAAGCTCTGTTGTTTGGGAGGTTCAACGGGTTTTTGTTTTTTGGTGATGTCGTTCATGTAAAGACGGGCTATGTGGCTTGCAAATTAGCCTACAATTATTCTATTACTTTACGGCGTGCCGACGCACATTTCCTGGTGAGGTGAAAGTCCCTTGAGGGTGATTCCGAACCATCAAGCTATATTTAACTATGTTATTTGATCAGCTTGTTTTCTTGTACTTAGACGTCAGAAATATGCGAGTCTGTATCACATGAAGCTGGTCGGATACACTGATGAGTAAACACATGTTAAAATTTTACTTGCGCTACCGCCCGCTAGCGGCAGTTTGTTTGAATAGCAAAGCTGTCTTTACTTAGCACTGGAGGTTGATTAACTTTCCAACAGTATCAAAACACTTTACATTTTATGACTGTTCTAGTTTCAGTTATTGGTGGAAAACACCGCCATCATAGAAGTAAAATACCCTTAAGCACGGCATAAAACACCAATCATTCAATCAAACAATGTTGCGTTACCACCAGTTCTGGGTTAGAATCAAAACAGATTGTTATCGAATTGAATTGCAGGCCACGGACTCATTCAAACACCATTTCTTGAAAAACACGGTCACGTTACAAAATAATGAAACATTATTAATGAAATATTTATTCAACACTTAATCAAAAAAAAAGTCTGCCAGCGAAAATATGATATTGATTCCTCTTGTTAAGCAATGAATATATAATTTTACAGTTAACTGTTTAAAACTTTAAAACTGTAAATCAAAATGGGCTGTAGTCATTGTTTGATAAACATAGTTAAATTTGATAAAGATACACGGAGTAGTATTTATCTAAGGATACATTACACGTGCTTCCTTTGTGAAGTTGTGTGTTACGTCTAATAACTGTCTTCATTCATAATGAAACGATTGTTAACCTTATTAACCCTAGGCGATGAAAGAAATGTGTGACCGCTAAAGGAAGCAATAAAAAGCACACTTGGTGTGGTAGTCTTCATGCTGTGGTCATGGTGTTTTCCTGTTTGAATCCAATCCAAGAACTCGCAAAGACCATGGGCAATGAAATGATGTCATAGAGTTCGATATTAAAATTCATTGCTGTGATATAGAACCTTAATTATGGCAAATCGAATTCTGTCAGGCCGTGAATTACCAGTCTTAGAATTGTTGCACTAAGTAACTCCTTGTTAGGTCAAGTGTATAGCAGACACTTCTACAAGTCTCTGTAGTGGTTTTAAACGTATTTATTTTATTTTAGGCGACGTCCCTTCTAACCTTCAATATATTACTAAATAGAGAAAAGTTATAGAAGTAGATATAGGCTAGTGGGCCCTCCATGAAATACAATTTAACCATTGAGTTGAGACGATAGGTTTCTGTACACCAGTCACGATCTAACTAGTCTTATATATTCTACTCAGGTCATCGGACTTTCTGTTTTACGTTGTGTTTTCTGAGACTTCAGCTCAAAGGGTAATTGCGAAGAGTCTCTCGGGGGTGTCAAGGCCTTCCATTTTCACACCTGTTTAGTATAATTGATGTTGTCTACAATCAATAGGCGCACGAATTATTGCTAAATGGCAAGTGACCGAGACAGCTTTCCCGGCGTCCCAACCAGCCCAGACGTGTGGAAAATAACTCCACATACCGTTGCCTTAGGTTACATTCTACAATGTTAATCATTAAGTTCACTTATTTGTATATTGTTGCTTTTAAACAAGGCACCGTTCTTCTCCACTGGCACATATTTGTACACGAGTTTAACCTAAACAAATAAACCTCGATGACGTCAACGTGTCAGCTATCGCTTCTGCTTTATTTATAACGCCATTCTATAGTTCAGAGAGCCATGGTAACATATTAGTCTCATTTCATAGTTATTGGCATCTGAACAATCTATGTACTGGAAACATTGAACGAGGGATGGAATTCGAATTTGAACATAAGCACGAGATATAATACTGTCCATATTTTAACACAAATTGCCACACGGTACATTTACTTAGTGATGTTTTGTTTTACCAGGGACTGATTGCCACTTTTTAACATTTACTTGGTGATTTTTAGAAAAAGATTTGGTGCAAATTTTCGTTTTCATATCAAACCCATTATTCATTAAATTTGTATAGTGCACCATTTTGAAACATTTTCTTTGTTTAGAAAATGGGTTTTAATAACTTTTCACTTGGTTAAAAATACATATGGTTGAGACAGAAATGGGGGATACCAACACAAAAGTACAAACGCGTGCACCATTGTCCCCGAGTCCGGTATTAAGTTTTTGAGGTACCCATCTTATTAGGAAACCACTATGTTTTAAAGGTAGCGGTGTTAAACTTTACTTATGTATCTTGAATGTCTTATCTAAATACGTCGGATCTGCATGTCACCTTCCGGATAAATACTCTTCAGTGTCAAATGGTGGAAAAATAGTGTCCGTAATATTGAAAAAGAATTTCACATATGTAAAAAAGAATTCAACATATGTAGAATAAAGGTAGAAGTAATAAAACGGCTTGCCATATAGGTGAGCGTATTGAAAGTACGACGTTCAAACCTAATATTAATTAAAATAAGCGCAAAAGTGAGCAAAGCTCTCTAGTGTGATACCCCAGCACCTAGGGTGTAATACACTTAAGAACGACATTGGAACCCAAAATTACTTTTTTAAAAACGACAAAACTGTCAGACGTATTGTCCTAAGTTATTGTTTTATAAGATACTGAATGTTGTTACATCTACAGAACGGCGGTGCCAGTACCCATGGATGCAGTAAATAACAGACGTTACCATTCCTACTCTCCGAAATCATTGTCACATTTACCGAATACAGATGTTTTCTAGCTCAGGAAGCACGCTGGTAAACAGGAATCGGCTACAAGAGTAATACTATCAAAGTGTGTGGCTACTAGAGCGGTCTCTAAGGCTCGGAATAATATCACTGTTTTGTCTGTCTCGCTGAACTTGCAAGAATAGTTAATTATTTTTTATTTGTTTAATTTATTCAGTTGCCAATACATTTTTTGTCAATGTTAACAGTTATATAAGCAGGTTAATGGATAATGTGTTACTTTAATAAAATAAGATCAACTTTGGTGTGTGAAGAATGTTGACTGAGGTGTTATTGGGTTGGGTGTAATTCTGAACGACAATTTCAGATGATCCATATCAGCTGTCACCTGCTCGGGATACCAGACAAATGCTTTGCACAGAAAAATCAGCGTTGATGAAGTGTTGGTTAACGTTCCAACCAGAACTTTTGTTTTAAGTTTCGTTCGACCTTTCAAAGGACATTTCTTTCCTATTATATATTATTTAAAACGACCAGTGTAATAGTAAAGTTTTATTTCCACCAGAGACTGAACCCCTGCTGTGAAATACTAATAAAGTAGTTTGAAAAGTCAAAAAATTGTTTTTGTTCAGAAAATTGTATTCAATTTAAAAACTGTAAACGTCCTTGTCTAAAATATCTCACGTGGATAAATAAATATCACGGGACGCTGTTTGATTCAGTGGTGAGAGCGGATAGATCAGGTGGACCTAATTAGGTAAAGTACATATTTTGGAAATATGATTCTGGGTTATAATGTGTCTTTTATTGAGATAGTGGTCCGGGTTAACCTGGTAGCAAACAACTTGGTGGCTGGTACAGTGATGTATTTGCCCGTGTTTCGTGGGCTTGCTGTTGTACTAAGACTCCTACATCTCCAACACAATAAAACTCTTGAGACAATGAGCTGGTAATTCCTGGAGATAGAAAAGCCTTCAAAATCCTCACATGCCACCGGCAAATACTATTTGTCATGTCGTCAAACCCTGGAACAGTCCAGTAAATTTAACATGCATGTTACCAATCTCATCATTGACAACTCATAAGGAAATACAGGACAGAATTTCTTGTCTGAGCGTAGAACTCCAACGTTGCTTTTGTCGTCTTAGTATGTTATTAAATGGATATACTGTTGTATTCATTGTTTGCATCCTTTCTGGATTGTTTTCAATGCAGCTTTTGTACTTCCTCCGTAATCAGGTCCTTAATTAACAAACACCCGTTGTATTTTGTAACGCTTAATCGCTAAAAGTGTCCATGTTATTGGACCTAAATAAGCCGGAGACATCTTTATTACCATATCAGGACTGTTGGGAAACGGGAAGAATAACTTCGACATTTTGGCAATATTAAAAAACAAAACAACGTGCTATTGGATATAAGACCAAAGATCGTAGTTGTAAGAATTATAGTACCTAGTCACGTTTGATTAACATCTATTAGATATACTATTAACACTTTGTTAGTCTAAGCCGTGATATGGCATCTGAAAGATTCCAATCAGTTCGATTAAGATATTGTGATCTGGCATCAGAAAGATTCCAATCAGTCGATTAAGATATTGTGATCTGGCATCAGAAAGATTCCAATCAGTTCGATTAAGATATTGTGATCTGGCACCAGAAAGATGCCAATCAGTTCGATTAAGAGATTGTGATCTGGCATAAGAAAGATTCCAATCAGTTCGATTAAGATATTGTGATCTGGCATCAGAAAGATTCCAATCAGATCGATTAAGATATTGTGATAGGGCATCAGAAAGATTCCAATCAGTTCGATTAAGATATTGTGATCTGGCATCAGAAAGATTCCAATCAGATCGATTAATATATTGTGATCGGGCATCAGCAAGATTCCAATCAGTTCGATTAAGATATTGTGATCTGGCATCAGAAAGATTCCAATCAGTCGATTAAGATATTGTGA
>JAQQZZ010023102.1:0-11061 GCA_030265115.1 Mopalia vespertina | reverse complement strand
CCTGATACTCTCTGGGTTATGTAGACTAGCAGTTGGTTGGTGGGAGCTTCCTGTGTCCTGATACTCTCTGGGTTATGTAGACTAGCAGTTGGTTGGTGGGAGCTTCCTGTGTCCTGATACTCTCTGGGTTATGTAGACTAGCAGTTGGTTGGTGGGAGCTTCCTGTGTCCTGATACTCTCTGGGTTATGAAGACTAGCGGGTGGATGGAGGGAGCTTCTTGTGTCCTGATACTCTTTGGGTTATGTAGACTAGCAGGTGGTTGGTGGGAGCTTCCTGTATCCTGATACTCTTTGGGTTATGTAGACTAGCAGGTGGTTGGTGGGAGCTTCTTGTTTACTGTTACTCTCTGGGTTATGTAGACAAGCAGGTGATTGGTTTGAGGTTCCTGTGTCCTGGTACTCTCTGGGTTATGTAGACTAGCAGATGGTTGGTGGGAGCTTCCTGTGTTGACTAGCAGGTGGTTGAATCTTCCTAGGACCATGTACTCTGTACAAGGGTCCGTACACAGCTTGTGTTGTATAGCCCACGGCACAGCATATAACGTCAGTGTAGCTCAGGAAATACAGGCAAAATAACTATATTGCTTTGTACAAAACAAATACATCCTTTAATAACTGTTGTCGTAACTTTTATCCCACCTTCACAGCTTATTGTAAATTATTCTTCTTTTTTCTTATTTGTAGGTGCTAAGGTTAGGCAAGAAATCTATGATGCGTTTGAAAATATATATCCTATATTGAAAGGATTTCGCAAACAATGATCTTATTGGAATCCTGTTTATTTATACATGTCTGAGTGTTGCTATCCTGGACTCATGATAATGGCCTAATGGAGGGGCATCAACTGCATTGTGGGTAGTTCATTGGATGAGCATTGAACAAGCCTGTCATGCAAGGAGTGATGTCTTTCTCCAGACAAACAGCATCAAGGCTTATAGCTGTCTGTGGTTGGCCAAGTGTCCTTATAGACCGACTGTCTGGGGTATTGGTCTGGATACGTACAAGAACACTACAACCATCAGTCCGTAATTAAGTGACATTTGTCCTGTTTAAAGACTACATCCTCTCATGTGCTGAAGTACTGGGTTAACACCGGTAAAAAACAGACTAGGACTCAGGGACAGAAACCGTTTGGTTTTCCCCCCGAGTGATGGTAATTCATCTTACATGAAGTTACACCTGCAGTCTATCTAAAGATTTTGTCCTGAAGAGTTATTGGTGTGGTGAACAGTGAATGCTTGGGAGTTGTGAATGTCGACTAAATGACCATGTTTCCCAGTGGTAAGATGTGAATAGTAACAATCCCTATGTTATCTAAGAGGTCATTATATGTAATGTCAAGAGCTTTCTATACTTCTGTTTTATTATTGTAGTTACTGAAGCCATTTTCCTTCCTTTGATACTTGAATGCAAAAAAAATGATATAAACCCTCATTCAGAAACTGAGACCAATGTAGGCAACTAGCTTGGCTCCTTGGAAACATTTCGAAGAGAATTGAGTCTTTTCAGGTCATGTGAGAGCTCATTTGGAGATATTGTGTTTTTGTTGAATCCATTTTGTCCTGAACAATTGCCGATAGATTTGAGAGATAATCAGTTTATGTTTCACTGTTCCATGTAACTTACCAAGTTGCAGCTGATAAATCATTATTTTACTAAATTAATGTTAATTACACCTGGGTATGATACCTGGTTAAATAAATTATGAAACAATGACTTAATTGTGTTTGAACGGGCGTATCATGCCTTTGTGCTATTCAGTACTACCCGTCATTGATTGGTGAATGAAACAAAAAGTTGCTTTCAGTGTTGCATATACACCTCCGACAGGTGTGCTATATTTTATAGATAGAGAGAAAATCCCATGTTAATATTGTCCATTTACCTTTACTAATATCAATCTTGAACCACATTCCATTCAATCAATGATCTTAAACTCTCTGAGGTAAGTTATCTACATGTGGAAAATAATGCAAGGAAATTAATTAAGTGAATAATACAATAATATGTTTCAAAAGATTAATATCTTGTTTGTACAGTTTCAATTATGCAGACTGGATTCCTTTCATTTTGTGTTACAACTTCATTAGGAGGTTGTTTAAGGATTCCTGTTGATCTGATGCTCTGAGCTATATGGCATGATGCCATCATGAAGCTAATTCCTTCATCATATTGTGCTTGTTTTGTTTGTTTTTTTCACTCTTGCCAGTGATGTACATTTAGGGGATGGTTTCCTTTACTTGTTGTCCTGGCAAATCGCCAAATGAGTGAGATAAACGAATAAAAGGCTTAAAGCTAATCCAAATCAAACTATTTTATTGCTGTCCTTAAACTGCTTCAGTATATATCAGTGAAATTATATTAAATATGGTGTGAAACTCAATCAAACATGAAACAAAAATAACTATTTGGCAAGAATTCTTCATAACAGGCTAACAAATAATATTCAGTTAAGTCCTCATTTCACATGTCGTAACTGACAAATCACTTTCTGTGGCTGAAAAGTTTTACTTTATGCTGGCATTACCTGGTTCTTGGTGAACAAAGAAAATGCCAATTTACCAGCAGTTAAGGCTTCATTTATGTCGCCATTCAAATGCATGCTAAAAATATTCATTGTAGTCCCATGAGTGTTGCAAGGTTGATCAGAGGATTGAAATGTTATAGTATGTTGGTAAATCAAAAAAAAAAATTATGCCTAAAATAATAACCAGCTGAAGATAGTTTCATACCTTGAGGAAATACTAAGATATACAACTGTTAACTACTTCAAGGTTAATGCTGTTAAAGTGGCTATAGAAAGGGAAGTACATTTTAAAACCGCCGGTTTTACAACAATCAATCCTGTAACACTAGTCTAGGAAACCAACCCTGCCAATTTAAAACACGTAGGGCACAGAATCTTGACTTAAATTGGCGCAACACGGCAACAACAGTTCTTCACCAATAGATCAGCCATATTTGTTGTGAAATATAGTGACTATACTGAAATTGTCTATTCTTTGTGAAGTACAGTATTTTAGGAGCATGTTCTATTCTGTTAAAATGGACAATGCCAAAACTGATTGTAAACATCATATAAACTATTTTTGTATATACCATTGAAGAAATAAAGTTTGTTAATTTGAAAATATCGAAAAATAGTTTTTGTTAAATACTTTCTGTAAAATCAAGAAGTGTGGAACAATGTTGTTACATATTATCAACTGGTTCCTGTGTTCATGCTCAGAGAAATCATTACAATAGAAGTAACATAGCCAGGGGTCGGCATGAAGGACTTTGTACACTACTGTTAACACTTACAGGTCAACTACAAATAAGTAACATGGCTGTTCTAACAAAATCCCTTGGCAAGCCCAATCATTAAAGGAAAAGACCACTGATTTTCAACCTTAACTTTTTATTTTGCATGTTTTCATAGACCAACATCTGTATGCACTTACATTCGAGTAAGCATAGCCATTAATTAAATAGATGGGACTGATGTCATTGTTCAAAAACACGGTCCGTCACCAGTGTGTCCATTTGCTTTGGAAGGCATCTCTAAAAACATGGCAAATAAAAAAGCTTAGTCATCCAAGCCCAATGTAAATCTGTATAATACACATCAAAATAGCTCTTTGAGTAACACCTACGTTTAGCTGGTTTTCAGTTGACATGCGGTTTTCAAAAATCCAGTTTTTAGTAGGCCTACCAGGTGGATGTGTATAAGCAGTTGTTTGTTGTTGTTTCGCTTGGGGATGGAACCCTCGCTTTCCGTTTTATGTGACAGCATCCACCAGTGCTTCAATAGGGAGACTGCCACGACTAGATAATATAGCTACCGTGTTTTCAAACAATGTTTGTTTGTTTGGGGTTGAACGTCGTACTCAAGGGTATTTAACTTGACATCAGTTCCACTTTTTTAATTAACAGCTATGCTAATTCAATTTCAAGTGCAATACAGATGGTTGTCCTTGAAATCAGTGTTCTTTCCCTTTAAGAGAGTTTAAATGTTTTATTCCATTTCATGCATATTCAAAAACAAACCTATTTGTTCTCTAAATTTAATAAAACTCTTAGTAGAAGTTGAGTATTGGTGGACACAAACAAAGCCTTAAAATCATCTGCTTAATTATCACTATATATTTTAACTGCTTTGTCAGGGGAGACAACTCTCTATTTCTGTTTGGTTAGTGACCCCATATTATAAGCCTAGGGAGGATTTTGTCAATGAGTTACATTTGTTGTTTCTTTGTATGTTGTGTACCTAGGGTTAGGGGTAACTAAGACTTCAGTTGTTCCAACTCCTGTGACGGCTCGAGCCAAAAGGACTTCATTACACAACAAATATTTCTATCTTGTTTTTAAATCTTATAATATATGACAAGACTAATATTTGAATGTTTTTTTGTTTAAGAAAAGTGGACATGGAAACAGTTATTTTTCAGTCCGCATCGGTTTCAGGAGCATATCTCAAGAACCATTGAATACGTTTAAACCAGATTTGGTACTGAAGTGGTAGTACGATTCTACAATGCATCACTACATATAATTTGCAAATTGCAATTTTTGTAGATCAAGGGTTTACATGAGCCTATCGTTAAATGTATTTATTGAGCTTTCACACAGTAATGCTTGTGAAATAACCTTGACAAAAGTAAAAGCGCAAGGCAACCTATAAACCAAAAGCAGTTTTGGAAATATATAAATCAAGTATCTTTATTTATTTGATGTGTTTATTACACATAAATTGAATAACCTGAGAAAAGCATTCAAATATCATTGCTACTTCTACTTTCTATACCTCCCATAAATATAACAAACATATAGCAGTACAACATCTCCTAAATTATCAAAAATACCTTAATTTACCTGATAAGTTAATATGTACAGAACAGCTGCATACATGGTAATACAATGCCATCAGGATTTTACTGTTATAATTTTACTTATAGCATAATCTGACCAACTAGTTAGTTTAATTTCTCCATGTAAAATAACTGAGATTAGATATAATTGCAAAAAATGTTGTTATAGTAGTGAGACTATCAGAAAATTAAGCAGCTTCTATGTAAATAATACTTCATATTGTACAACCATGAAAAGAAGTTCCATAAAAAATATGTAAATCTCTAGTACATATATATATAACATCCATTCACTGAAATGTATCCATAGATGTCCCTCTCATAACCATGTGTTTTAATCACCATGACTATACACAGTATACATGTATAACAAATAAATACAGAGCGAATTCTGAAGCATTTCATGATGAACTTAATTTGTAGAATTATGGTTAAAATAAATCAGTTCAGGTCCATTTGTCATCTAAAATAAGTCCCCAGTTCTACAGAATGGGCTATGATTGGGTAACTTCACACAGCAATTGTAATATAATTACTATATTATCGACTCCTGCTCCATATATAGATTTTACATATAATGTGGTTGTATCATATATGCACTAGTATTTATAACACAGTATGCTGTTTGACATAAATTATTGAGTTTATAGGAATATAAGAACAGAATACAATTTATTAAAAACATGATTATTACTGAAATGCAACCTATTTAAAAAAAGAATTATAGTTAATTATTCTATTTGACAAATGAACAACCAATTAAATTTCACTGAGGGATATCAATGTGTCGAGGTTCAGAGCATGGTCAATTGAAAGTATGAATTTCTAACCCTGTGTCATGATATATTGGTGCAGTGCAGCCATCTTGTCTAAGATGTGCTACTACCTGCAATGGAATATAAAGTGAAACAGCCTTTAGCTGACGGAGCTAGAATTGTCCACAAATCTTTATCCTCACTCTGTAAGTCGATAAGTTTCTCTCTAGGTAACAGTTTAATATTGGTGCTCTCCTCAACCTCTGACTGGGTGCCTTCATTGTACTTTCTTAACACCTCTGAGGAGGAGAGGCTGCATCTGAAATTAGATACATACTATTAACAATACAAGGTTTTATTGTCTACGGCTACTATAGGATTGCATTTCACCAAATTCTGAAATTAGATACATACGATTAACAATACTAGGTTTTATTGTCTACGGCTACTATAGGATTGCATTTCACCAAATTCTGAAATTAGATACATACTATTAACAATACTAGGTTTTATTGTCTACGGCTACTATAGGATTGTATTTCACCAAATTTCATAAAACTACAATTTTAATTTTAATCTTACAATATTCATGCCTGTTTGTGTTGTAGATAATAAATTCACAGATTAACTTCAAACTTTGAATATATTGTAAAACAAAATGGCTGCCATTACAATATTCATGTGTTGTAAACATGATACCTCTGTAACAAATTCACAGATTAACTTTAAACTTGAAATACAGCCTCGTCCTATTAAGCTTACTCTAGTGTCGAACGTCCATAGATACTTGCCAATTTCAGTATATCTGTTTAAATAGCACAGCATTGGGATTTTTTATTGTTTAATGCAGACGATTGAATTTGCCATATTCTGTTTTTTTTAAATTTCAATACTAGGTTTTTTTGACATACCTGTATGAAAATTCAAACACATTGATTCCCTTGTGTAACCTTTTCTATTTACATTGCCAACTCTGAATTGTGTTGAGTAGTGGATGATGTGGATCAATAAACTACACTTCATACCAGAGTGCCCTTCTCAACAATTATACTGATGATTTGTATTCAAATGTTTGTTTTGTTTGAGTTTTAACCTCCTGCTTTAGGTTATTCCACTCAGACATATAATGGCCTGCCGTCCCAATGGGTGAAGGAACCCACCCTAAACATCACTGGCAAACATTGATATGACAGGAGAATCACAAGACATCACAGAGCGGCTTTGTGTTGTCCATTACTCCAAGAGCACCAGACAACTGTAATCAAAGAAAGAATACCTGATGAAAAATTCTAGACTCGGCCTCCCTGCACTGGTTGTATTTCTGGCCACACCCATGAGCTCTGGATCACTGAGATGACATTCTGTGATATTTACCTCATCACGAACCTCTCTCGTTATAGAATTATACACTTCATTCTTCACAGCATCACAACACATCTCCTTCAAATCCATGTCCTTTATTTCAACTTTCCCCACAATTTCCTACATAAACATAAGATTAACATATACAACTCGAAGTACAATCTGCATGTCTATGCTGAACATATATAAGAGTTAGCTGTATCACAGATCAGTAAAAAAGTGTACATAAATGTGGTAAAATTACTCAGAATTTAATAAAAAAATTTTTATATGATGTTAATTCAATTATGCTGCAATTCAGTGAGGTCACTGGCATGAACAAACAAGCCGGTCACATAAAAGCTTTTCCATAATTTACAGAGTACATGTAAGTAGTTTAATTACCCCCACTGTGTTTAAGACACTACCCCACTGAGTTCAAGCTAATCAAGCAATTACTCCACGGACATCAAACAATTACCCCAGTGAGTTCAAGCTAATCAAGCAATTACTCCACGGACATCAAACAATTACCCCACTGAGTTCAAGCTAATCAAGCAATTACTCCACGGACATCAATCAATTACCCCACTGAGTTCAAGCTAATCAAGCAATTACTCCACAGACATCAAACAATTACCCCACTTCTTTCAAGCAGTAACATCACTGCACTCAAGCAATTACCCCACTGAGCTCAAACAATTTCTGCACTGAGCTCAAGCAATTACCCACTTAGCTCAAGCAAATTATCACACTGAGCTCAAGCAATTAATGCACTGAGCTAAACTTCAAGCAATGACTGCACTGAGCTCAAGCAATTACCTCACTGAACTCGTCAATATGCCACAAAACTGGCAATTACCCAATGAGCTCAAGCAACAATATCCACAAAACTCTCACAATTGCTCTATTAAATGCAGATAGTGATAATTTCACCACTGAGTGGGTGCAAAACTAAGCCATTATAGTTACCCCACTTCCCTTATGTAATTGCCACAGTAATGCAATAACATCATTGAAGCATTGTTGAAATCCCACAATTACCCCAATTAATTACTCCACTGACCTCAGGTGATTTTACTACTGAGATTGAAGCAATTACCTGCAGAGCTCATCCAATTATCCCCAATATGTTCATCCAATTACCCCACTGAGTCGATGCAGTTACCAAACTAAGCTCCATTCACTACCCTTCCTCAGCTAACGAAACTACCCCTACTTGGTTCATGTAGTTACTCCACTGATTCCATGCAAATAGCCCACTAAATAACTTCCATTTTTTAATACCTCACTGAGTTTCTGCCCTGAGCTCAAGATATTCTGCTAAACAAAACAGGTTAAATCAACAAAATTCCTCTTGGGTTCGTATGGAACAACAAAAAAGAAAGTGCCTGGCACAAAAGCAGGGTAAAAAAAACTCAATAATATCACAGAACAGTACCTCTGGCTCCGCATGTCCCCCGGGTACATCCCATAGTCCAGCAGCTTCCCCACAGTGCTGACTGCGACGCAACAATATCACGTGATTATCTGAGGTTAGGACCAAGGCTCCCACCCCCAGGGCATCAGACATGTACACCTGTGGATCGTTATAATCAGTAATCCCCTGATGAGTTAATTTCTTTGCTTCTGGTGACCAATTAGTACCAATGAAGTCTTTGTAGCACGTTACACCCAGACATAAAACAGTCAAGTTAGTTTTGTGATCTGTATAGACTGATGACACTCTAAACTTGCTTCCATTGAACAGTTTCCCATTCACACTTAACCGTTTTTTCCAGATGTCATCAATGTTATTTTCATATGGTGTTGGTAAATCTTTTCTGTTGAATTCTTCTGATAAAATGACTTTACATGAATCACGACAGATAAAATTTGCAGTTTTTGATGAGAACATTAATGTTATATCTGGATCCATGATATCCACAGCCTCTGAAACAATAATAAGAGGTGTAAATAACACATTTCTGCACATCACTCTCCAGGAGAAAGATAAATGTAAGCAATACACCACTCACCTGTTTAAGAACTAGGCGAGTAATGGTGGGTTCTCATTGTACTTATAACATGTCACAACAGAATTCTAGAGATTGATTGATTGACTGGTGTTTTACGCCATGCTTAAGGGTATTTAACGAATTTTTCAAAAAATAATTGACACTAGCAGAACCAGATGTGAGATGTTTCATATTATTGGAAAGTAAATCAGTCGATCTGTTTGTGGTGTCTGTATTGCATCCTGTTATTGTCCTGTATTTGTCCAGTCTTGTTTTTGTTTGTTGCCAGTGGTGTGGAGGGTGGTTTTCGTCACCCATTGGGCTGGCACGTCGTCATATAAGTGAAATACCCTTGAGTACGACGTTAAACCCCAATCAAACAAACAAACAATCAATACATGTAAATTTTTTAACTACGGCAGACAGACAGTAAAACTATAAAACAAATATACACCTTGTACAGGAACATTTCATAAAGATTTGGTACGGTAAGCTGATTCAAATGGATGATACGGGCAACTGAGCGAATGATTTTAATGTCAAACATTATTCTAAGTCACCAATATTACCAACAATTAATGATTGCATGAAATAACTATTGCTATAGTTGAATTTACATGGATTCGTGTGACACAGTAGAGTATGGTGACAATTTCAATACTAGAGGTCAGGGTTCGCTGAACATGTTTTCCTGACTTCTTTTTTCCCGAATGGAGGTAAGAAATCAATTGGGGACAGTCCTTAAACAATAAACAATTCTTGTAATGTTCCCTATATATTTGTGTTAATTTTTAAACTGCTTTCAGTAGTAAAATAACTGAGACCAAGCAAAGTTTTTATAATAGCAAACATGTAAATAAAAGTATATGTACTGGTATATGAAAACTCTGCAGTCTATTGGTTAATACAAAGAAATCTGTTCAAAATGTGGCTATCGGCTTATTAAGGCTAAAGTACAAGGTTGTTATTTGTGATTACAAATTGACTCCTACCAATACTGTAAACATCTCAAACTTAGTTGTCAGTGCATGCTTATCTTCCTGTATCGAACTCCAATGTTATGCAAGAGCTTAGGCAAGAGGGGTGTCCACATATACCTTGGTACAATCAAGTCTATTGAGAAGTACGCGGCTATCAGCTACAAATATACCTACTATCTAGATTGGTTCTAAATTATGTCTTACCTTCCCCATTTTCTTGTTTCAGTTTACATGTCAGTTCATTTTACCTGACATGCATTGTAATAAATGACAACAAAAATGGGGAAAGTAATTAGAGGTTATTTATGAAGATCTAGAATACAATTCAGAGAGAGTGCAAAACCTTGACAAAATTAACAGTCACCTCAATCAAATGAAGTTAGTAAACTTCAAGTTGGAAAATGGTCTGCCGCTATCGCCGGCCACTCAACTTTGAAAATATATATAGGCCTATCTGATTTTTCTGTGATTTTTTGGGGATACCACAGACATGCACAGTAAATAGTTTTACTCCTATTCCTATCAGAGCAAAATCAGATAAATGTTTTGAAAGGCCAGCGACAGCAGCGGATCAATTTCCAACCTCCACCAAGGGTTGAGATATAGGGTAAAAGGTGGGGCATAGGGCTAAGACAAATTTTAGGAATAAGCCCTATACATTGTGCTAGATCTATTAAGACCTACATTACATGTTATGTAGGCCTTAATTTAAAAGGCTAGCTCTAATCCAGAGAGTTAATAATTAATTATTGGTACCGGTATTCAAACAGAACATAGTGACTTTAAGTTATATAAGCTATTTGCAGGTCTTTGTTTATTTGCCAGCACAACATCCTCAAAAACTTAAACAGCCGTCAAAATGCCAATAAAATATCGTCCTCTTTTTTTTTTTTTTTTTACCTTTCACACTGCACACTGTCACTTTCTTACAGCCAAATTTTAACGATTACTAAATGTCATATAGGAGAGAGATTAGTCCTGATATAACCGAGAATTCATATGCATATATACCTATTAGGTATATATGCATATGAATTCTCGGTTATATCAGGACTAGAGAGAGATTAGCTACTGAGTTAGAAGGCTTCAAATCGTGTAATTGCCCTACAGCGGCATCTCAAGTAGCAGGATGCATTGT
>JAQQZZ010023091.1:0-11062 GCA_030265115.1 Mopalia vespertina | reverse complement strand
TCACTTCCTGGTAAGACAGTAATGGTGCTGGTTTATCCCAAAGTTCCCAGTCTGCGTTAAAAAGCTAGATGGTACTTAATGGTTACAAAATGAGTAGTGTGCTGATTACACTATTATTGTTAACTAGAGTTACTGCCCTTTGATCACTCTCTATAAATAAAGGGACATTGAACTTCTAGCATGTCCGCCAGTAAAGCCACCCTAGATCTAGGTATCGTCAATGCAGTCTTACGCTTTATTGACAAAACAGCTATCCCCAGTCGGCATTGATAGTATATGAAAAGGGGAATAGGGCCTACCCAAGTCACGTGACGCATTTCAGTCTGTTGATTTGGTAGATTTGTCAAGATGGTCGAATGTCAAAGTCATCGAATCGCCTCAGATTCGACCAGATTTAGTGGATAGACAAGAGAAGAAAGTAAGTTTTGCCTAACAGACTCTATTCAGAAAAGCCGATTGATTATAGTTGTTTTTCCGTTCAAAAACACCTGCTTTATCGTGTTTTTTCGTCGAAAACGGGCCCATGCTGGAATCATCAAAGGAGATCATGGCTGCCCTAAGTCACACATGACTTTGGCTCCCTTTCCAACTCAGTAAATGTTTACAAAAATAGTATAGACAGTAAACATCACAAGTAGTTCATGATCTCCAGGAATGAAATAACACGGCACGTCTTAAACTGCTTTGTCTGCGCGCCAAAGTACAAGTCGCACTGCTGCCAGTTTCAAAGAGAGAGTTAAGGCGTCAGGCATTTCAAGTTATCGGTTTATACCATCAAAACGACCGTAGCTTTCGATTTCCAATGAAATTTTGTTCCAGATTTTTTTCACATTTGAATTAGCAAGCATGGCACATAGGGTTAGAAAGACGGCCAATGAACAACCATGACCGAAGGGTCATATCGACAAATGACATAGCGAAATTGCCGACATGGATGCGCTTTCAACTTCACTATTTGGGTGTATATAATACTTTACCATTGAAACAAATCATACATATATTTTTTTTTGTTGATAAAACGGAAAAATAAAAACAAACTCCATTCATATGTTAACAGTGTAATATATCAGTTGCCTATTTCGTAAAGTTTCATTTGAGGGATGCACATTACAAGTCCAAAAGTATGGAGCGACATGTTCCAGAAGGAAAGATATATCCCCAATGTCGGATGATCTACACCATAGGATATCCTACGTTTTTAAAAGTTTAACAGGGGTAGGCCTAAACATGCCCAGAGTACAGATTGATTTGATAGACGAGAGTGATCACTTTATTTACAATTTCCTATTGACTAGTCTAATCCATGTGTTCCGATGAAACGAGTTGTTGATAAATTTACTCTGACGCAGCAACGATCTCTGTATGCGACAACGATTTCACCAGAGGATAATTTGAATTCGCCCATCATGTAATCTGCTGAATGACTTTCATCCAGAAAGCAGCTGTAGTTTGCGCACCTCTCATCTTACAAATCACGGTTAAACCCAGGGCTTAAAGCCAGATACTTTGTTTGGTTGATGCTTAAGACCCTGCAGTTTATGTTGGAGATCAAGCGAGCGTAGGTCCTCACGAAATCCCATCTTTATGAAACCTCTTTACCGTTGGTAATTATTTGACTTGTTTTGACTTGTAATCAAAAACATCCCATGCCAAATTCAAAGCCACAGAATCGCCCATATCAGACATATTTCCACCAAAGGTATCAGTATATAAACGATACGGATCCAGTATTGAATTCCAGCATGCCGATTGATTGTCTGAATGAGGCTGAAATATATCTGGCTGTAACACTCATTTTCTTTAACATATATATTCATTGGTTAATCTTTATATATAGCTCTGAAATACTAATTTGTCAGCTGATTTATTCCTATCCCATGCCGAATATCTTGTTTGCTACATTTTTAACAAAACTTTATACACCATATAAATGGTCATTACCTTCTCTCGAGATGTCTGTAGGTTACCCATAACACAACTCGAGATTAAGATTTATTAAGAAACTTGTCTCTGGGAGTTTATCTAGACCATAAGATGATTCATCGATGTTAATTATTCAACATCCGTGTGCCAGTGTGATTGCTTTTTAGAAATGTATATATATAAATCTTGATTAAAAGAAATTTAAAACATCTTCAAAAGTGAAGGCCCAAACTTAATGCCGGAATCAGCTAATCCGGTATAAAGGACATTATCTTCACAAAATTCTGGAATAATATCGATTGACAATGGCGTAACGGAAACTTGTAAGATGACCGCCTTCAAAGTACGGTTAAATATACTGGAAACTATTTATGTTAACACTATCACCGTCATTTGTGTCAAATCTTCCTGAAATAGCACCGAACTATAGCCGCTTTACATGTATGGTATTTAATAATCGCACGGACACAATCGTTTTAACATATTTTCAAGTAGTTTCTAAAACGAGATTAACGAAGGGTACTGCACAGCAATTTAGGATCTCAGATACCCAAGATCGTATATACTACACGCTGGATAAGTCGTGTTTATTCTAGTTACCGATGCTTGGCGAGAGCTATCGACTAAAATCTAACCGGTGCGAAGCAGACGTGTTCGCGAACCGAGTGCGCACAACTCACACTTTATGTCATAGCTCCTTATAACGTGGGCGAGGGAAACCATTCCGTCTACACTACTGAATAAGGAGTTGGACAATTCTGGTTAATGGACATCTGCTATCGCCCATATGACTGCATCCTGTCTACCGTTCAAATGCGTTTTTGAAGTGTTCGATCTGTTAAGACTCGGTTCAATGCTTTCTATATGATCCCCGAAACAGGCTCTTTGATTTGTTTTCTTCTTGATAGTATCTTTCTCGTAGCTTCTAATACAGGCTGTGTTTGTTAATATTCTACCTATCTCTACAAACAGTCAAGCTCTTTTCGCATATCAACTAATTTTGATAAGCTAATCTAATGAAGAAACTTCACCCCTTGGACAGAAGATTTGCTGACGCCTGAGACCGATACTTCCGCACACAATATACAGCAACAGGGAAAGCGGACAACCCTGGCGCACTCAATGCTCCTGTCACAACAGGTTACTTAGATGTCCATCTTACCAGATTAACAAGAGAGATGTATTTGGCGTTAATAACCAATCCTAAAAAATAATCTCATATCTGATTCTATCAAATACATTGGGTAAAATCTGACACTAAATTTTGACCGTTAAATGACCCTCCATTCTACAGTTTCGCCATCTTTAGAACATGCTTGGACATAGCAATAATGAGGATTAATTAAAAACGTTCCTCGCGGGTCTCGGTTAACACGTTACTGATTTGGTGATAACTTTAATTGTGTGTCATGTGAAAAACCGCTTGCTCCAGCGGAAGCTGGAAGACAGTAATAATTTACATCAGTTACATCAAAAAGTAGAATTTTGCCTAAAACATACCAGAATGTTATATACAATTATTCGAATACGCATTTATTTCCAGGTAAATCAATTTTACTCAAAATTTGGCGATACTGCCATGATCTTCCACAAAAAAGCGGCATCACAGAAACAACTTGATGGTCAAACAAACTGACAGAGACGAATTGCATTTTTGTCTTGTGAACTCACTTTCACAAGGATTAACCTTCATACAACGCATTGTTGCCTCCAGGATGTCACGAGATTAGGTATAACTGAAACAGATTAACTGCCTTTATCCCATAAATGAGCAAATGTCAGTGTAACACAGCAATGTGGTATTTGTTTCATATCTCCGAGCGCATTGTGTATAATACAGCTTCCACATACTCTGATTGGTCACTTTTTGTTCATGGATGCAATTCAACCAACGAGTTCTACAGTTTCATCATGGACTATTTTACTTAACAACTTGCTAAGGCGTCTGCACAGTTCTAAAATAACCACGGCTGAGCTGCAGTTTGACGATCCCAGCTTATATCAGTAACAGCAATGAACCTTTGGCATCCGCGGACATGTTCGTGTAATAGAATCATCCTTTGATTTATGACAGGAGGTTTAACACAAATATCGTTTTCCCTTTGTCTTTCGGTAGTTCTATGTGTTTGGAAGTGTTCAGATGTCTTTATAAAGCTTTGTCAATGGGTCAAGCCTAATTGTTAGATATTGACTTGAATTAAAACTATTTTTTGGACCTTTCAATCATATTTCAATTAAATAAATGTTGCATTTTAACCGGCGCTGTTTTCTGTTCCGCGGGTTCTGATCACTCTGAATGACGTTTTACAGTGACGCAGATGTGTATGTACCAATGCGTGCTTCTCGTTTCTATCTCGACCGCGAAGCGTAAATATATATTGATTTCTTTTTAAAATTACTACAAAAATGGCATTTATGGGATAAATAGAGTCTCAAATTCGAATATCAAATTTATTAAACTCGGGAAGAAGTTTTTATTTATTCCTTGCCGGAGGCTCGGAATAACTGAAAATTTCTTCCCCCGTTTCATATATTTTAGATTCGAATTTGAGACTCTATTTATTCCTTTTTTGAGTAGATATCGCTCCACCACCTCCGTTGTTCAAAGCTCTAAGTTTACTGTCCTGTTAGATGACGTTGCGGAACAAATGATTTATAGAATGACGTGTCGTCTAGTTCTTTATGCCGAAAATTAATGTAGTTGTCTGTTAGTTTAACGGAGGTTCGAGCTAGGTAAATTTAAAGTTGATCAAATTTAACCACCACGAAAAAAGAAAATGGACACAAAATTACAGTTCCAGCTCTCTTGTAAAACCTTTGGAGAAGCTATTTGTGGTAGCTTTCGCAAATTCGAAAACATGATTGGTGCTATTGATTTTTTTTTTCTTGTCAGACAACTATGCTACCTTTTACACCCCCACCGGATTATCACCAGGCCCATGACTTGCATGTGAAGCCTTCCTCATAATCAATTCACATTGTAGGGTCATTCATACATGGTATTGTCATTGTACATTATGTAATATTATAATAAATTTACCCACCCATGAATGTATTAAGTAACTGCTAGTTAGAAGTCACCATACAATCGTAATATGACACCAGACACAAAGCATGACACTTAATAGGAACTGACCTACTTCGGTGTTCACATCTGACGAGTCCTCCACAGTCACCTGCATAAAGATGAAACAGTACGTCACCGCAGGCTCAAACTCATCAAATTTAAGAGAGACAAAGTGTCTATCTGAGACTGTGATCTTCCAAGTAACTTGCCCTTGATTGGCATTCCCAGGGTAACCTGGAGAGGCTATGATGCCACATTTCTGACCATGACACTTGAAATGTTTCTGAATGTTGTTTCCGACACCACAGCCACTACATTCTGTGTGGACGAAAGAACGAACGAAGACATGAATAAAACATTTACATTTAAACAACAAAAAACAAACAAGAATAAAGAGACAGATGAAAAAATGATAACAAACTTTTGGATGACACATGGTTCTGTAGGATCATTGCATAGGGTCAGGCTGCATGTTAACAAAGATTATTTGACGATAAGGAATGTTAGCTTTAATGACTAGTGTCACTTTACACAATAAATAACAGTTTTGATTCACTGATATCCTTACCTATTTCTGTGTAGTTGAGTGTATAAATGTACCCATTGCTCATGAAATCCAAAAGCATCAGCTGGGTCGAATTATTTGAAATCAATAGCGTAGTTTTTCCAAGACGCTTGTTCATGAGGTTCATCGGCGAGGGTCTGTTTCCTTGAAATATGGTAGCACTCATAATTCTAATCGATAATCCGCTCGTCTGATGAATAATGTTCAGCTGCATTGAATATCCAAACCTTGGAATGAAATGCCATACACATAGGCTACTGCGAGATGGGTTTTCATTATAAGAAGGGATTGTGATCTCGTCAGATCCTTGTAGACGCCCGGACGATCCACAGCCAGAGGCACAAACAGTTCCAAGACCACAGCCTATAATCAGAAGGAACAAGGAAGAGCTTTGATGCATCTTATACGGATAAGGAATGTTGTCACTTTCATTTCATAGTCTGCAACAGACTGACTAACAATACAACAATAATTCTCTAAAGGAAACTTCTTTTATGCTTTAACATAATAATATAATTAAATGATTGTTTGATTACTTTGAAAAAAGAACACATTTGCGCTTACTTGTTGCTGAATAGATCATTAGAAATCTGATAGCTCTAGCATGATATGCATAATATGCGTCGTATTCCACAGTGACCGTTTCTGTACTGCTCAGTATCTGGTGCACCTGAGTCCAGCCACGATCTGCTCGGAACTGAGCCAGTTTAACATTGAAGCCATGTTCCTTCCCGTCAATTAAGGATAAATAAAATGAGCTATATTCATCACTTCCTTCCATATTTAATAGTGCGATGCTGGAAAAATTACGCCAAATTAATATTAAATTCCATCCCATCGAATGAAAGTCTGTTTTCAGATTTTAAACACCAACAACATTTAATTAGAAATGATATTTTATGAAATAAGCGAAAAGAAGTTATAAAAAGCACTGGAGTTTTGATAAACAAAACGGGTTTTCTTTTACCTTTTATTATTTATAGTTTGTGGTACGAAAATTACTGAAAATTCAAACAAATTAGTTTTGCCTCAAAGAATTTGTTTTCCTTTCAATACATATTCGCACGTCGCCTAGATCTCCCAGACAATTCCTAAAGCAAACAAATCCCTCGCCATTTTTATTCATCAACTCAATTGCCAAAGTCCACATTCTCTCTGAAATTTTGGTCACATGCAGAGGGCCATGGGATGTCTTGTTGACAATGACGAGACAGCCCAAAAACAGAATATGTAGCTACCGTCTATTTGTCACCGATTCTGCAGAAGCATCCGGAATTCTCAAAATCCGACGGCGACATAGCTCTCAATAAGGTGAGTTAACATTTTTATTTACGGATATGTTTACCCAATGAGACCTGATTTGGGGAATAGTGTTGCTTTAAAATTTGTCTAAACCGGCTTCATTTACTTTAGGGAAGAACAATAACTTGTACAAATATTCGGCCAAAATTGTACAAAATTGCTAGGTTTCAGAGTTTGTCCAATAATTATAAATAAAATTTACTTACCGGATAGCTAAGCCTTCGTCTACAGATATCGTCCATCTTTGTTTGTGTTGGGTAGTTGTAAATGTTGGATAACCGGCCGATGAGACAGAACCGAATGGGGTGGATAATGTTGAAGGGCTATCCACAGACCTTACTCTACCTATATTAAGAGGGCATGGTAGGGGATACAGCCAAATAGATTTTGTAAACAAAAACACCGAAACTCAAACTGTGCCAAATAATCGTGTATTACTAAGAAATAATAATGAAAAAATTATATACCAAGAATAGAAAGATATTCTACACGGCATCTAATTTTTTACGCAAAACAGTCTAAAATAAGTTTAAAACAAAGTGTTTGTTAAACGACGGGATGCCCAAGAATGTGGTTAAAGTATATGGAGAAAACATGGTTACCTCTGACACAATATGAAGAGGAATTATCCCGTCCTAGTTGTTCAACAACACAAACATTTTGGCCTTCAGTCGTCAAATTTCTTGCTGTACAATTAGCAAAATGGCTCACCTAAATATAACCAAAATGTCTAACAGTTACAAATTGAGCAATAAGCCTAGGGCGGGTTGCTCACACTTTTGATATCCTTTGGTGTGACATCGGCACAGTAAAATGAGGTTGCGTGGAAAATAGATTATTCGTGACGTAATATCGTTTAAAATACCGTAAAGTCGATGTCACACCCAATCGACTAGTCAGCTGTGTCTATTGTTAAGAGGTTTGATTTTTATACTGTAACTCACTCTGATAAAGTCAAGTAAAAAGGAATAATCTATTGTTTGGGGATCAGGCGAAACCACATCCCAAATCTGATGACAAATCGAGTGGTTCTTTCTTGTGTTTTCTCTATTTAATTCTAAGGCTGTTAAACCCATAGTTCAAAACTGGTCTTAAAACATAAGACTGTTGTTCTAAGCGGTCTCAAAGTTTAACCAGACTTAAATTATTATAGTGCCGACCGTTATAACCCCCGGAGCCATATTGTTGCACCCTTGATTCCAGCTGCCTTCCTTGTCTGATCATCGTTGCCCCTTTGCCCTGGAGGATTCTTAGAGCATCCTGGTGAGTGTATGATTTAACCACGCTGGCGTCGCCGGTATAAATTGGAGCGGATTTCTCCTTTTTGTGCTTTCGACGGACATTGCAATTTGTGCTCGTGAACACTGATAATAATAATTATTGCTGCTACAGCATTGGTTAATGGTTGTTTCTGTTCATATTTTGTTCATTTAAACGTGATTATTTTAATGCATTGCCTCTAAGTAGTAATTCTAAGCCCGGAGTTATCTGCGCTACACAGCATACAAGCACTACGTAAATCTGTTATCACTAAGTAGTTCCTCAACATGTATGTGTGCTATATATTTAATAATAATTTTAGTTATAAAATCATTTGACATAGGGCCGATACAGAGGAAAACCTACTATGTGTTAATATCGAACTTGAAGGCAAATTAATTACAATTATAGTTATATACGGTCCAAATAAAGACTCGCCTATTTTTTTCCAAAGATATAGTAAATACGATTGATGAAAATGATAGTGATTTGTGTATACTATATGGATACTTTAATTTAGTTCTGGACCCTGACCTGGTCACAAATCATTCCAAAAAGTTAACAATCCCCAAGCACGGCGTAGTGTACTCGATAAATTAAAGTTTTTTTTCCCAAGTATATACATAACGTTCAGATTGAGACCAGCTACATGTCTGATCATTTGCCTGTCGTATTGAAATTAAAACTAAATGAATTCCAGCAAGGTAAGGGCCTGTGGAAATTCAACAACACCTTACTTCTAGATAAATGTTTTGTTGATGCGACAAAGCTTTGTATTGAAAGGATTAAAGCACAGTATATGCTTTCTGTTTTTAATCAATCAAACATAAACGAAATAAATAATAGCGAAATTCAATTTAATATATCAGATCAATTATTCTTAGAGACGATGCTAATGGAGATTAATGAAGATATTTTTTCTAATCTCCTATGCTTCTTTTAAGAAAAAGAAAGAATCAAACAACAAAATTATTAGCGATAACAATATTAGAGATAAAAAAAACTAAATAATCCAGATAAAGGAAAGCTTACACATAAAAGACTTGAATTAGAAATTATCAGAAATGAAGAAATGAGGGGATCTATTATACGATCACCAGCAAAATGGATAGAAGAGGGCGAGAAACCCACCAAATATTTCTGTTCCCTAGGAAATAGAAATCATACAAATAAAACAATACCAAAAATACAAAAAGAAAATGGTCATCTTGTCACAGAACCAATGGGAAATATTGGAAGAAACCCAACAGTTTATCAAAATCTATATTATTGTAAATCTGTTGATTCCACTAATCTTAAAGACGTTTTGGAAAGTATGAATACTCACTGTTTGACTGATATGCAAAAAGTAGACTTGCAAGGGGAAATAACTAAAGATGAGTTATCGCGCTGTCTCAGAAAAATGAAATGCAACAAAAGCCCTGGTTCAGACGGTTTCGCAGCAGAGTTTTTTTAATTTTTATATGTAGATATAGGTGACATTTTACTACGATCTACCAACGAAGGCTATCGAAACGATAATCTAACTACTACTCAGAAGAAAGCTACAATTAGTATTATACCCAAGGGATATCTCTGTTAAATATCTCATATAAATTGGCATCAGGATGCATTGCATCAAGAATAAAATCTGTTCTCGACTCCCTTATTTCCCCTTGTCAAACAGGATTTCTGCCTGGTAGGTTTATTGGAGGTAACCTTCGTGTTATATATGATGTTATAGAATACTGTGAATCATCTAATATTCCAGGACGTTTGTTGCTGATAGACTTCGAAAAGTAATTCGATTCAATTAATTGGCCCTTTATTTTTCAAACATTAGATTTTTTTTCAATTTTGGCGATTCTATTATAAAATACATTAAAAAATTTTGTAACGTTCTCAAAACAGCAGTAAAACAAAATGGTTATAGTTTCTGTCTGCTTCGCCATATCCAGAGGCTGCAGTCAGAGGGATCCTGTTTCGCCATATTTGTTCATATTATGTTCTGAAATTCTTGCTATCTTAATTAAAAACAAAAACACAATAAAAGGCATTAAAGTGGGTGATGAAGAAATCAAACTGTCCCAGTATACCTATGACACTTGTTTACTTTTAGACCGTTCTGACGCGTCTCTAAGAGAGTCCGTGATTCTCTTCGAATACTTTGCACGTTTATCAGGTCTAAAAATTAAAATTGCTCAAACAAAATCGGTTTGGATTGGCTGCAAAAAAATTTGTGGAGAAACCTTCAACCATAGATATAAAATAGACTGGAATCAGTCCGATTTCAAGCACTTTTTTTTTCACTCAATATTAAAACCTTGGTTGAAATAAACGTTAATCCTGTATTAATTGAAATTGAACGAGAATTAAATCTATGGTCGAAGATAATATTAACACCTCTAGGTAGAATTACGATAATAAAAACTTTTATAATCAGTAAACTCAACCACCTGTTAATTTCTTTACCAAACCCAGATGACAACTATATCAAACAATTAGAAACCCTGTTTTATTCATTTATATGGCAGTCAAAACCAGATACGGTAAAACGAAATGTCATCGTACAGTCGTACAATAAAGGGGCTTAAAAATGACTAAAATGAAATGCTTCATGATAGCATTAAAAGTAACATGGATTAGAAGACTTGTTACGTATAATTCCCAGTACAAATTGCTTTTCGAGCGTTTCATCGCTGATAAGCAAGGGAGATCACTCGATGTCGTTACTAACACAACAATACAAAAATTTGTTTTGGGTTGATGTTCTTCTCGCATGGAAGCAGTCTAATGCCAACTATAAAATTCTGTCCATAGTAGATATTTATTATACTAATATCCGACTGAATCAAGAGATGTGTATTAACCACAAACCATTATTTTACTAGGAATGGTTTGATAAAGGTGTATATTTCATTAGAGACCTTTTAGACTGTCATGGGAATTTGATGAAATATAAGACT
>JAQQZZ010023079.1:8182-24759 GCA_030265115.1 Mopalia vespertina | reverse complement strand
ATTGGCGGAAATTAATGCGCGATGGCCTGGCATGGCGTACGAGAGTTGTCTTAGTCTCGTCCACTATAGAAACTCTCCCGAGAATAGGATTGCTCTCGTACGCCATGTCAAGCCAACGCGTATTAATTTACGCCAATATTTGGGGGCGACGCTTGCCATAACTCAGCAAATAAAAGAAGTGCAAAACAAGATGGCCCGGGTGTGCCTTAGAATCAATGTCTCGATGTAGGAAGTAGAATCGATTATATTTTAGAATGCACTTTGTGTTGATAACCGAAACACACCTTGATGTAGCAGTCACAGACTTGAATATAATATTATAATTTAAACATTATTCTACGTTTTAAAAGATATCTGAAATAGAATAACGAGGTTTGAACTTGGCTACATGCAGAAACTGTGCTTATAGGTGCCTAGAGGGGCCGGTATATACATATCATTTATAGTTTATATATACATTGTACAAGTATATTGAATATATGCACATGTTATCATATGGTATTTATATGGTTTGTTGAATTTTTCAAACAATAAACTGAAGCAGAATTATTCAAATTCCCAAATGAACTGAAGAAACACGTATAAAATAAATAAATTTAATTATCTGTGTCATTTATTTTTCAGACGCAATTTTGTTAAACTAACGTAGTATTGACATCTTTAACTAGAGCCTGTTTCAAAAAATCCAATTGCCTCTTGCGGCAATGCACGAAATCAGTAGCCTTTTCAACCATGCAACGGATCGACAAGACCCATGAGATACGAGTATTGTTTGAGCGCTGGCCATACGAGCGTATATACCTTTGGCTAAATTGTCTTGTTTAGTCACTGATCATGAAGACCAATAAACCGAAAGTTGTAGACAAAACTTTGAAATATATTCATTCAGTACTACTTTGTGTTGTTATATACGGATACAAGGTAGACTATAATAACGATGTAAGTTTCTGCTGCTATGCTCATATCTATTGAATACATTATAACATTAAAAGGATATATCAGAAATATGAGAAATACACAATTGTAAGGAAGAAAAAGCTAGTGGCTAGTGGAAGAAAAATTACTGACTTTGGTTTCGAATTTGGTTTGTTTTCTTAGTTAAGATTTAACGAAGTTCTTAATGTTATTCCATTCGTGTTGACTCGTGTGGCAGACTAATGGGTGAAGTAAACCACTTGAAAACAAAGACAAGACAGAACAATTACAATGAGCAACAACAGAGCGACTTCTTGTTGCCACTTAGCTCCGAGGGCATCATGCAGGACAACGGGAAGCAAATTGGCATACAATATAACTACCTTTTTTTCTTCATTTTTGGGGATCACACTTTCTATGTTTTAGCAGATTCTAGTTCTGACAATTTTGCAGGTTGAAACCCGCTTGGGAATCGAACCCACGACCCACAGAGTTAGGCACCGAATCGCCAGCAGTAAATAGAGGGGTATTGAATGTCTGCTACCTAGACTCCAGCTGACTACGGCCTTCTATTTTGTAGAAGCCTGAGTGGTCTCAGTCGAATTCACCGAATTTCCTAAACAAACACAGACATACCCGACAAACAAAAATACCTGTCAAATGTATAGGGCCTATGGGCCAATTGTGTTCAACTTGATTTATTCAACGGAAATGTAGACAAATAGAAGTAGACATGGTTTGGATACTTGCTTCATCAGATGCCGCGACTAGTATACATGTATATGTCATTAGGTAACACACTAAACCTACAGCTGGAAATACCAGAAATTCAACAAGAAAAGAGAAGTATTTCTTTCAAATATATTATTATTCTCTTTTTGCGGTAAACCTTTTCGTAAAAATTCTCCAAAGCTGACTTATGAAAGCCAGAGCATTACTTCATGTATTTCAACTGTGATATCATACATCAGATTGTGTTCTTTCTAGTTTTACCCCTAAGAGAATTTTCTATTCCCCTCTGGTATTGGCAATACATACGTCTTTTTCACAACATCTATTTAGATCGTAGATCCGGTTTCCATGTGTGGCGGAGGCATGCGCAGTGTCTTCTTCTACATATACTGTTTCTTCAAGATAGGAAGAGGAAGAAAGCAAGAAACTTGTGATTGAAATGAGAGTTAACAAGCTGGCGAGAAGACTGAGTGTTCCCGTTGCATATTGCCTCATTTTTGGAGTTATTTTAAATCAGAATGTATTCAGAAATCGCTTCGGGTTTAGACTGTCAGAAACCAAAAAAGTAAGTTTTGATTTCGATTGTAAGCGCGTTGCCAGTTACACCCATTAAGGGGCACCATTGACTTAATTACGTTGGCATTTGAATTTGCAAACACTTAGCCAAAATGCTGTTTGTTATCCGATTTTGATATGGCCTGAATTTTAGCCGACGTCTCGCATAAACGGACAGCACATTCATTAACTGTCGTAAGTTTGACTATCTACGTAGATTAAATCGATAAAAGATTGAAAAATGTACATTTCCCATTCATTCCTACCTGTATATAACAGAAAAGATCGACATGAACAGCAACTGAAGTTAAAAATCTTGGTCAACTCGCCAACTTTCTGTTTCTTTGTTTTGAAAGAATGAAAATAACGCATGCGCAATACATGGTTGACCATAAGCTATATCATTGTTATATTACATATCTTTGGCAGAAATTTCAACATTCGTGCACAATCAGTAGAACACTGGGACACACGGAAATAATTTAGGGGAATTCAAAGGTAAAGTGAGCATAACTACACAAGGGATGACAATTGTCAAACGGTATTTTGTTTAAGTTCAAGTGGATTTAACTCCAAATATTGAATTTCGACCTATACATTTTGGCCAGATGACGGCTTATACTTGTGTGAACAGCACTAGGTACTTATTGTCAACTGTTTATTCAATTTTTTCACCATTATTAACTTGCGCCGTTTTTTTTTTGTCGGAAACAAAAAATCATATACCTTTATTAACAAGGAAGGCTTCTCAGCTCTGTCGACAAGTCTATTGACAGTATAATACAGGTCTACATGTATATAAGATACGTATTCGCATCCATCGACACGGGTTATGTCATTATGATAATTAAGTCGACGGAGTTGATTTCCTCAGCTAGTTCCTATACAAAGGACCAGACCCGTATTTTTGCACAAAAGTGCCCAGGTGTTACGAATTATATTTTACTATATATTGTTGATTGTTGACATTTATCTCGCTCCCGGTGATGAGGAAATAAAGTGTCGAAACGTCGAGCAAACATGAAGTTCTCCGTGTTCGGAATTACACTTCTTGTCATAGTTGTGTATCCCAATGGTTGGAGACTGCTCACTGTGTGTATATCCAAGTATATGTTTATTGCTAAAGGAAGTGTAGATACTGGGGTAACAAAGTCACTTGTAAGAATAGGCCTGTGGCGGACTATGCACTCGCTACACCACAAGCGCTTGCTGGATTGTGTAATTTTCATGTGCACGACTTCGACCCTATATGTTCTAACGTTTATTCACTGGGAAGTTTTGATATACTATGCAATCAACTGCAATCCGTCAAAAAATGTTTATTGTTATCTACCGTATTAATGAGAGAACTCAAATTGTATTTACCTTTCAGCATGCTTAAGGTGCAAAAACTGTTCCTTAGATAAATATATCCAGACAAATTTATTCCTTTCTTATTTATGTATTTGTCAAAATGTCAATACCAACAATCTTGTACATTATTATTAAGTCATCACATCATTGTACTGTACTTCTTTTCTGGTTAAATAAATGAAATTGAATCATGATTTCAATAACTTTAATACTGAAAATGAAAATGTTGCTGATGGTAAAAAAGTTTGCTGTTGTCGGTGCAATAAAACAATTACTAAGAAAGCAAGGTGGTAAAAAAAACATAAGCATGAATTATCAAAAATGTTGATTTAGATGCACTCAAATTAACCCACGACAATCTTAAAACAGCTGTATCGAGCAATTGTATTAGCCGAGATAGGCCCTACTCTAGATTGGGTTTTGTAACGACCTATGTCAGCTATTCCAAATAATTTGATCGACACCATACCACCTAGAAAAAGTTATCATCAAACTCAAAAATAAAACTTTCTTTGGAAATAAAATGTCATAGAGCAAGAACTATTTTCCTAACATCCAAAGAGAGATAGGCTACAATGTTGGTAATAAAAAAGCGACCCTGTGTATACGATAAATAAAAGTAAAGAATACAAGAGCGTTTTAAACAAACACAAAACGGAGGACAAGGTATTAACTTAAAAAAACTATGAAACTTAGAATTAGATATACCTATGAATTCATTCATAGTACTAGAGTAGTGTAACCCAGACAGAATAACGAATGCCTGATGTTGATCTCAATATGTCCATGGTTTGTTTCTCAATAATCAGGAGAATAGTTTTGGAAGTAAAATAAAGAGCCGAATTTTGAGATCGAAATGTGTCTTTCGTTATTCGAAGATACACTAGCACTGTGGGCTACTATGTTTAACTTATCACTGGGTTAAAACCAATCATAATACATTCATGACCGACCAATACGTGCAAATATATCTGTCTACACGTTACACATAGATATGGGGGATTGTTTTCCTACTTCTTTTAATAAAGACACCCTTGTTTATTCAGACTGACTTTAACTGCGTTTGACACCACACCTTGACCCATTTATGCCAATTATCAGAGTAATTACCCCATTATTTTGACAGTTCGGTGGATGTGAACACACACCTGTCTGTTTCTACAGGTGAGGTTGTGACTTTCAATGACAACTCATCATAGATCCGCCCTTTTCCTGTTAAATAAAGGCGACGTGAGTACCGCGAGGTAGGTGGCTACCTATATCCCCAGGTGCGCAGCTCACACGTACCCCAACATGTTTATGTTAAATGTTATATCAAATGTATTGCATATTAGGCTGCATAGAATCAGACTTACATTTAAGTTGTCCCCAGTCCGAGTTTCTAGCGGACACCGTCGTTTATATGGTACCGTATACTAGACTGTTCAGAATACATGCAGAATTCTCCGTCTACAACTTAAAATAAATCGGGTTATAAGGTAGAAGCACCCGGTACATATATACCGGTTAAAGTCCAATTCAAACACTCAATATATTCCTCCGTGGCTTCGAAATAGACACCGTCTAATAACGTAATGTGCATATTGTAGTTCTATGATATACATGGCCCTATAGAGGTCTGGTTGACATAAACGTTGCTCCCTGTACCTGACCCATATAATGTTACCCTTCCCTTTGACTAGGTGTATGTTACAGTTGACCTACCATACGGTAAATATATTCGTTTCTGTTGTTAAACATGTTTTCCAAGGCAAAAGGTCAGACTTGCGTGCAACCAAAAATGATTTGATTTTTGAAAGTCACTGCAATTTATGGATATCACGAACTGAGATACGGGTGGCTAAATCCTTACTGCGGTAACTCAGATACGGGTGGCTAAATCCTTACTGCGGTAAACTTACCCAGTTACTACGGTAAACTAACTCATTATTATACGAGTGGCTAAATCCTTACTACCGTAAACTAACTCATTTTTATACGAGTAGTTATGTTCTTTCTGCGGTAAACTATCTCATTATTATACTATTAGATAAGTCCTTACTGCGGTAAACTAACCCAGAAATGAAAGGCTAAATCCTTACTGCGGTAAACTAACTCATTATTATACGAGTGGCTAAGTCCTTACTGCTATAAACTATATCATATACAAGTGGCTAGCTCTTTACTGCCGTAAACTTACTCATTATTATACGGGTGCTTAAGTCCTTACTGCGGTAAACCTGGGATGAGTATAATACTCATCCCAGTGTAAACTAACCCATATACTAGTGGCTAAGTCCTCACTGCGGTAAACTACATCATATACAAGTGGCTAGCTCTTTACTGCCGTAAACTAACTCATTATTATACGAATGGCTAAATGCTTCCTATGGTAAACTAACTCATTATTATGCGAGTGGCCTAGTCCTTACTGTTGTAAACTATCTCAGTATTATACGAGTGGCTAAGCCGTTACTATGATAAACTAACTTATTTTTATACGAGTGCTTAATTCCTTACTGCGGTAAACTAACTCATTATTATACAAATGGCTTAGTCCTTACTGCCGTAAACTAACTCATTGTTTTACCAGTGACTAAGTTCTCACTGTGGTAAGCTAACTCATTCTTATACCATTGGCTAAGTCCTTGCTGCCGTAAACCAGCTCACGTACGAGTGGCTAAGTCCTTACAGCGGTAAACTGACTCATTAATGTGCGAGTGGCATAGTTGGTACTGCGGTAAACTATTTCATTATTATACGAATGGCTAAATGTTTATTCTTTAACCAATCTATGCTGATCGGTTTGGAACCTTTCGGATGGAAACAAGCCAATATAGTACCCGTCTTTAAAAGTCCATACTGCGGCAAACTGACTCATTAATATACGAGTGTCCTTACTGTGTCCACCGCCAACTAGCCTCGCGTACGTTCGAGAACCGTGTCTTCGCTAACTGGCCGTGCGTATGTACGGGAACCGTGCCCACCACAAACTAGCCGCAAGTAGGTACGGGAACTGATTCCAGCGTCAACTAGCCCCGCGTACGCACGGGGGCCCTCTTCACCGCCAACTGGCGTCACGTACGTACGGGAATCCTGTCCACCGCCAAATGGCAGCGCGTACGTACGGTTACCATGTCCAACGCCAACTGGCCGCACGTGCGTACGGGAATCGCAGGTACGAACGCAAACCGTGTCCACCGCCAAACGGCCGCCCGTACATACAGGAACCGTGTCCATCGCCAATTCGCCTCGCGTACGTACGGGAAACGTGTCCACCAACTAGCAGCGCGTATTCCTTACGTACGAGCGGCCAGTTGGCGATAGACAAGTTTCGCGTACCTACGCGCGACGAGTTGGCGGTGAACACGGTTCCCCTATGTACGCCCGGTCAGTTGGCGGTGAACGTTCCCGTACGTACGCAGCGAGTTGGTGGTGGACGCGGTTCCCATACGTGCGCACGGCCAGTTAGCCATAGACACGGTTCTCATACGTACGCGGCTAGTTTGTGGTGAACGCAGTTCCCGTACTTATGCGCGGTGGTAGACACGGTTTCCGTAAGTACGAGCGGCCAGTTGGCGGTAAACACAGTTCCCGTACGTACGTACGTACGACCAGATGGTGGTGGACACGGTTCCTGTAAATACGGCCGTTCAGTTGGCGGTTAACACGGTTCCCGTAAGTACGCGCAGCCAGTTGTCGGTGGAAACGGTTTCCGTAGGCGCAGAATGGCGGTGGACACAGTTTCCTTACGTACGAGCGGTCAGTTGGCGATAGACACGATTCGCAGACGTACTCCCGGCCAGTTGGCAGTGGACGTTCCCGTCGGAAACGGTTTCCGTATCCGCGATCAGTTGGCGGTGAACACAGCATCCGTATGTACGCCCAGCCAGTTTGCGGCGGACGTACCCGTACGCACGCGGCTAGTTGGTGGTGGACAGGGATTCCGTACGTACGCGATGCTAGTTGGTGGTGGACAAGGTTCCCGTACATACGTGAGGCCAGTTGGCGGTGGACTCGCTTCCCGTACGTACGCGAAGCCAGTTCCCGTATATATGCGAGGCCAGTTGGCGGTGGACACGGTTCCTGTATGTCCTCGCGGCCAGTTGGCGGTGGACATGTTTACCAAACGTACAAGCGGCCATTCGGCAGTAGACAAGGTTCCCGTATGTATATGCGGCTAGTTTGCGGTAGACACGGTTCCCTTACGTACGCGCGGCAAGTTAGCGGTGGACATGGTTCCCGTACATACGCGAGGCCAGTTGGCGGTGGACACGGTTCCTGTATGTCTGGGCGGCCAGTTGGCGGTGGACACGATTACAAAACGTACACGCGGCCAGTCGGCAGTAGACAAGGTTCACGTATGTATATGCGGCTAGTTGGCGGTAGACACGGTTCCCTTCCGGACGCGCGGCCTGTTGGCGGTGGGCACGGTTCCACTATGTACGCGGGCCCAGTTAGCTGTGGACTCGCTTCCCGTACGTAAGCGCAGCCAGTTGACGTTTGAGAGGGTCTCGTACGTACATGTGGCCACTTGGCGCTGGAATCGGTTCCCGTATGTATACGCGCGGCTAGGTGGTGTTGGACACGGTTCGCGTAAGTACGCGCAGCCAGTTGGTGGTGAAAACGGTTTCCATAGACGCGGCCAGTTTGCGCTGCTAGGTTACCGTACGTACGCAGCACCATTTGTCGGTTTACAGGGTTCCTGTACGTACATTCGGCCATTTGGCGCTGCTACACGGTTCCAGTACGTACGCGAGGCAAGTTTGCGGTGGACATGGTTCCCGTACATACCTGTGGCCAGTTGGCGTTGGAAACGGTTTCCGTAGGCGCGGTCAGTTGGCGGTGGACACGCTTTCCTTACGTACGAGCGGCCAGTTGGCGATAGACACGTTTCCCGTACGTACGTACGTACGTAGGTACGTACGTGTGGCTGGTTGGTGGTGGACACGGTTCCGGTACGTACGTACGGGTGGCCAGTTGTCGGTGGACACGGTTCTTGTCCGTACGCGCGGCCAGTTGGCGGTGGACACGATTTTCGTATGTACGCAGCTACTTTGCAATGGACACGCTTCCCGTACTCATCCGCGGCTAGTTGGTTGTAAACACGGTTCCCGTACATACCCGCGGCCAGTTGGCGGTGGCAACGGTTCCCCGACGTACGCGCAGCTAGTTAGGGGAAACCCGGTTCCTATACGTACGCGCGGCCAGTTGGCGTTGAACACGGTTCCCGTACGTATGCGCGGCTAGTTGGTGGTAAACATGGTTCCATACACAAAAACGATCTCTATTGTACCGAGCCCTTGTGGCTTGTTATGAGTCGTTTTCGCAATTACATCTTATGTTATGTTCTAGAAAAACTCTTTTATTTTAATTTGTTCTATTAGGTGAGGCACTGTGGGGTTCAGGAAGGGTGCTCTATTGGATGAGGCACTGTGGACTTCAGGAAGCGTGCTCTATTAGGTGAGGCACTGGGGGGTCAGGAAGGGTGCTCTATTAGGTGATGCACTGGATAATTGGCGGTGGACGCGGTTCCTGTATGTACGCACTGTCAGTTGGCGGTGGAGACGGGTCCCGTCAATACGCGCAGCTAGTTGGTGATCACGGTTCCCGAACGTACGCAGCCAGTTGGCGGTGTGCACGGTTTCCGTACGTACGCGCGGCCAGTTGGCGGTGGACACGGTTCCCGTAAGTACGTGCGGCCAGTTGGCATTGGACAAGGTAACCGTACGTAAGCGCGGCCAGTTAGCTGTGGAATCGGTTCCCGTATCCACGAGCGGGTAGATGGTGGTGGACACGGTTCCCGTACGTACACGCAACTAGTTGGTGGTGGACACGGTACTCGTACGTACGCGAGGCCAGTTGGCGGTAAACACGGTTCACATACGTACGCGAGGCTAGTTAGGGATGAACAAAGTTCCTGTTTGTACGCGCGGCCAGTTGACGCAGGACACGGTTCCCGTACGTATGCGCGGTCAGTTGCGGTGTACACGGTTCTCATAAACACGCGCAGCTAGTTGGCAGTGGACACGGTTCCCATACGTACGCCCGGCCAGTTGGTGGTGGACACGGTTCCTGTTCGTACGCGCGGCAAGTTGGCGGTCGACACGATTCCCGTATGTACGCGCGGCCAGTTGGCGGCGGACAGTGGTCCCACAAATACGCGCAGCTAGTTTGGGGACACGGTTCCCATACGTACGCGAGGCCAGTTGGCGGTGGACATGGTTCCCGTACGTACACGGGGCCAGTTGTCAGTGGACACCGTTCCCGTACGTACGAGCAGGCAGTTGACGGTGGACATGGTTCGTGTACGTACACGGGGCCATTTGTCAATGGACACAGTTCCCGTACGTACGCGCGGCCAGTTGGCATTGGACACGCTTCCCGTACTCACCTGCGGCTAGTTGGCGGTAAACACGGTTCCAGTACGTAAGCGTGGACAGTCGGCGTTGGACACAATTCTTGTACGTACGCATGGCTAGTTGGTGGTGGACACGGTTCCCATACGTACGCGTGGCAAGGTGGTGGTAGACACGGTATCCTTACGTACGCGCGGCCAGTTGGCGATGGACACTGTTCCCGTACGTAAGCGCGGCCAGTTCGCCGTGGACATGGTTCGCGTACGTACGCGCGGCCAGTTGGCGGTGGACACGGTTCCAGGACGTACGCGCGTCTAGTTGGTGGTGGACACACTTCCCCTACGTACCCGCGGCCAGTTGGCGTTGGATACGGTTCCAGGACGTATGTGCGACTAGTTGGTGGTAGACATAGTTCCTGTACGTCCCATACAGAAATACGATCTCTATGGTACCGAGCCCCTGTGACTTGTTATGGGCCTGTTTCGCAATTACATATAATGTTATGTTCTAGAAAAACTCTCTTTTAGTTTATTTTGCTGTATTAGGCGAGGCACTGTGGGGTTCAGGAAGGGTGCTCTTTTAGGTGAGGCACTGTGGGGATCAGGAAGGGTGCTCTATTAGGCGAGGCACTGTAGGGTCAGGATGTGTGCTCTATTAGGTGATGCACTGTGGATAGTTGGTGGTGGACACGGTTCCCCTACGTACGGCCAGTCGTCGATGGACACGGTCCTGTACGTACGCACGGCCAGTTGGTTGTGGACACGGTATCCGTACGTACGCGCGGTTAGTTGGTGGTAGACACGGTTTCCGTACGTACGGGCGGCCAATTGGCGGAGGATACGGTTCCCCTACGTACGCGCAGCAGTGATCGGTGGGCACGGTTCCCGTACGTACGCGGCCAGATGGCGGTGAACACGGTTCCCATACGCGCGGTCAGTTGGCGGTGGACACGGTTCTCGTACGTACGCGCGGCCAGATGGCGATGATCACAGTTCCCGTACGTACGCGCGGCAAGTTGGCGATGGACACGGTTCCAGGACGTACGCTATTTTAGTTGGTGGTGGACACACTTCCCGTACATACGCGCGGCCAGTTGGTGGTAGATATGGTTTCCGTACGTCCCATACACAAATACGATCTCTATGGTACCGAGCCCCTGTGGCTCGTTATGGGCCTTTGTCACAATTACATCTAATTTTATGTTGTAGAATATAATTTCTTTGACTTGCTTTATTAGGTGAGGCACTGGGGGGTTCAGGAAGGGTGTTCTATTAGGTGAGGCACTGTGGGGATCAGGAAGGCTACTCTATTTGGTGGGGAACTGTGGGGGTCAGGAAAGGTGATCTATTTGGTGGGGCATTGTGAGGTTCAGGAAGGGTGCTCTTTTTGGTGGGGCACTGTAAGGTTCAGGAAGGGTGCGCTATTTTGTGAGGTACTCTGATGTTAAGGAAGCTGCTCTACTAGGTGAGGTACTGTTTTGGGGTTACTGTGTCCTGTATCCTCTTAAGACCCCTCGTCCACACCTAGACAAACACTTGTTTCTTTACAATTGCTCAGTTATTCATTATCGAGTAGCAAATCGAAATTCTAACCCAGTGGGTATCTCTGTGGACAAACACTCGATCTCACAAGATAGCTCAAAAGAAACTACCATATTGAATGGCCTTAAATTCTAACAAAGAACATTACCCTTGGTCTTAGGAGGATATAAGTGTTTTAATCAAATATACTAATCTTAACGGATAATATTACAACAGAAAAGATTGTTCACGGTTTGTTTTCACGGTTTGTTTTCATGGTTTGTTCTCAAATTACGCTTGTCAGTGGGCACCCAATTAAGGAAATACCCTGGATAGATATTGTCCAGCAACAGACAATAACATGTAGGACAATAGCAAGGCACATAACTTAAAACAACATTCTCCACAACACCACGTGTTCAGTGTCAATAGGCGCTTTCGACTGGACGTTCTCGTTAAGCACGGTGAAGCCGTTTTGATCGACTGGTACATTTGTGAAGTTTCATTAAGTACGTTAAGACGAATTTTTCTCCTGTTAAATCAGTCATATATTAGGTAAGCAAAAATCAAACAAAAATCGTAGACAACGGCTGCACTGTGGTCAATAAAAACGTCCAGTCAAATGAGCCTGTTGACAATGGAACTTCACCGCTATTACTAAATCAGGTAATAAATAGACAACAGTTAATTCGATTCCAAATCAGAATACCCTCAATCTTCGTCCATAATAAGGCTACTTTAAAAGTTATTTGAAGGACTTAGAAATGGTTCCTGAAGACAGATTAAACATTTTTCAGTTAGAAAACATCAGGATTTCTCAGAAAACATAAATTTGTTTCCCAGGGACCATATCTAAATCCTTAAAATAACTTTGAAAGTAGCCACATTATGGACGCAATTGGAGAAGATTTACAGTAGGTTTAACAAATTCAGGTTTAACATCATTGCATATACAGATACTTTCAGTAAACCATCTCTATGTACAATTGATATAAATAGTTTTTCCTTTTATAAATTTTGGTTAAAATAATACTGACGAAGAGCCGTTGTTCTGAAAAAATAGCACAACTTCCATTACAAACATCAGATGCAAATATGTATCGCATTGATAGACAAACATGCATATTCTCATATATTAATCAATGAATGGTTTAGTATTTGGGATGAGAGAAGATTAATGTATATGCATAAGAATCCACTCAGTTTTTTGTCCTTGTTTTATGATGTGCCCAGCAGAATCTTGAATGGGTGACACCCCTTCTGCGCCACAGATAACAAAGACAAGACACAAACATAGTATCAGAAGACAAAGTGGCAATTAAGAATACAAGTTTTTACGACAAGAGCACAAGGTCACAGAAAGCTCTATTTGCCACCATCACAAGTCCTCTCTTTTGAAAACATGTCCACTTTTTTATGGAAGCATCTTGTGACAAACAACGAATTTGACTTCGTCCAATCGATCAAATCAATATTAAATCGTCTGAGAACTTATAAAACGTTATTTTGGGGTACCATTTAATTTTTTATGTTTGATTGGGGTTTTACGTCGTTCTCAAGGGTATTCCACTTATATGACGACGTGCCAGCCCAATGAATGAAGGAAACCACCCTCGACACCACTGGCAACAAACAAAGACAAGACGGGACAAATACAGGACAAAAACAGGACGCAATACAGACACCACAAACAGATCGGCTTTCGGTTCCCGTTTAGCTCTGAGAGCACCAGAGCAACATGAAGCTCCCTCCAACCACCCGCCCATTTTTTATGAGAAAAGGTTTTAATTTAGTAAACTTTGCAGGTTGTATGTACAGAATTACACCCACAATCCTCTGCATCACTCAAACAACGAATTGGGACCAGTAAAGATCGTCAAAAACGGACCACCTGGACCACTCAGACAAAAGACCGTAGGAGTGCTCTAGGTGGCAGGCATTTATTGTTTGGTTGAAGCCCGTATTATAGGACAGCGTATTGGCCTAATGTGTAAAAAATAAACCAGCCATGTCCATCCTCGATGTCTTGGGCAAAAAGGCAAGGACCATAACAAGATGAAAAACGCAAACAGATTGCATTTTCCCCTTAGCTCTGAGAGCAACCAGCCCCGACAGGCAGTTTACTCAGACCTGCCTACCCTAGAAGAAATTTATGTGTCAAAAATGTGTTGATTGGGAGTATTTTCTGACCATTTTGTGTATTTTTGTGTTACAACATAGCACAGAATATTAATTTGTGTGTGTATTCGGATGGCCTTCTGGTGCATTGAACATAAATTATGCGTACAAATACTCCAAAATATACCGGGTAGGTAGGTCTGTATACTGGTGGCAATTCGGTACCTGACTGTTGATTTGATTCTATACACACAACATGGACAATATTCTGAACTATTTGTTTGTTTGATTGGGGTTTCCTGCTGTGGTTTTGGTTTTTTAACATTGATGGCATGTCGCCCAAATTGGGTGAAGGAAACCACCCTTGAATTATATCACTGGCAACAAACAAAGACAGGACAAATATGCAATACAAAGCAATCACAAACATATCAGCTTATTGTTGTGGGCAATATGTTGCTGAGCTCTGGGATCACCATGAAGCACCCTCTCCACTTTTCCAAACAAGGCTCTGTTTTAATCAAAAGACAGTTCTCCAAAAAACAACAAAATACTGCATTGACATCTGAGTTGAGTTATAGTCAGGACATATTCTTACCCTTTGTCACATGTTTATTATTCATAAAGCACACTCACTGATCAATACAAAACATACAAGCTTCTGAATATCCCCATTTTCTCTAGCCAAGAGTTTTATTCCGAGCTACTCTGCATTACAACCCTTGACGGATCGAGCACATACATGTATAACCAAACGCTACTGTCAAGTGTGTGTTACGAGATGACGAGAATAACAGCGCTGCCATAGTAAAAACTTAAAGTATGTACTCATACCTGCAGACACCAAATCTCCTAATATATGCCATTAGTGCTTTACAAAGTTAAAACAATTGTCAAAACTTGAGTATAACATTCAACATATGTTATTAGCCCTTTAACTCAAAACTTTGTATTTTTATCCACCAGGGGGTGCTGCTGGTATTCTATTTTTATGTAGCTCAGAATAAAACTCTTGGCTAAAGATACTGAATATCAAAGCAACTCAAATATACAAAGCTTACAATCCCCTTTGGTTTCAATCAGACAAGAATAGCAAGTGATGTTCAGGTAACAATACACAAGATGACCGGTTATACTACAGACACTTAACAAACATCATCACAACACATACTCACAGCCACACACGCACCAACATTTTTACAAGGGCTATTAATAATTTCAAATATACATTTTTTTTATATTATTTTGCAAAAAATCAGACATATAAAAATGGAATTTACTCATCAAAATGATGAGCTAGACTAGAGTCCACACAAAAGCTTTGCAAGCCATACAAATCTTTATAATTTTTAAAAACACACTTTCTGGGATATTGGCTTGCAATGGTACCGGTGTTTTTGTTAGCAAAAGCAAAATGTTAGTCTTTCTAACAATCAGAATATCATTTCAAGCCGTACACAGTTTTTTTACTAAAAAATTCAAGCATCAACCATTTGCTTTACAAATACAGTATATCACATGTCTAGAAAAAAATACATCATGCCCAGCCTTCTAGCTAATAGAATCCAGCACCAGCAAACCATCGGGACAAGAAAACATTACTGCACACTTCAATGGGACCTGTGTCCTTCAGCAGGGTTTATTTGTTTGACGTACAGGCCACAGGTCTCAAGTCTGTGTGTTGATGGCAAAACATATCTTGAATGTAAGCCAGCAATTTAACCAACCATGCCTCGGATCCTTTACTCAATCTAGAATTAATTGTTGTTTTTTCTTTCCATTCTTCCTTTAACACTTTCTTGAATACTTATACAGTTCTGGCTCAATCGCTTAAACTCAATTTTGTTTTTGGTTTATTTTGTAAAGCTGATAAAGGAGAGTTGTAGATAAATAATAACTGAAGAACAGGTGCCGTTAATACTCCTCGTTCTGGGACGTGTTGAGTATAACCTTAGTTACAGACTGTCAGAGCTTCTTCCATGGAGGAGTATCATGTAGGCCAAACTGAACACTACAGGTGAGACCGACAGGTGCACTGAAGAAGAAGAGTATCACAGTTTTAGGTAAGAGCAATTCTAGACGGAGAGCATCCTAATCCAGACTGTTCAATCAGCCCTCAGGACTCATCAGACCTTCTCATAAAAAAGCATGTAAGCTTCACTGTCTAATACTTCCTCCAATGATGCTCTCTTCACCATGTTATCGGATGTGTATATCCATTTCTTACTGTACTTCTCGCCAATATTTAATGTTGGGCTCCGTCGATATGTTACAAAATGTCCGCTGAATACATCTCCGTAATGCACTATGACAGCCATCAGTCTATAGGAATGGTCAGTTGACACAGAAGTGGGTGTGGTCGGGCTGTTCTGATTGACATCCACATGACGACTAGGAAAAATGGCTGGATTAGGGGGCTGAAGGAAGAATCCATTTTGTGTTGTACTAGACTGGAAATTTAATGTCCTTAAGAGATTCACTGCTGCTGCTGATCCAACATTTTCTGTTGTGCTCGACCTAGTTGTAAAACAAACAGTAACACATTGATTAAATATCTTAATGTATATCTTGATATTGTGTACTGGAGATAAGCACAGTTGTATAGTCACAAAGGTTCCACTGAGGGAAAGATGTAGATTTTAAATTCTGGAAATAGTTTTGGGATTACCTATCTGCCTTTCTACTGTTTACAAGCTTACTTTGAGAAAATATTTACTTCTAAAAGCATTCAATGAAACAGAGCATTATCCTAAATTATGTAGATATTTTACCATCACTATTATTTCCCCCAATAAACATCCCCATTAGACAAGTCTTTTACACAGTATTTAATGTTCCTTTTTTATTATCCCTATGGTAATTTTAACAAACTAGGCTAACCTATATTATAAGAACAATTGTTATGTCTATTTCTAAGTGAACTATTATGTACTAAACATGACAATTAAGAATGTCTAGGTGTGTGATAAGTAAGGACGTCTAGGTGTGTGATAAGTAAGGACGTCTAGGTGTGTGATAAGTAAGGACGTCTAGGTGTGTGATAAGT
>JAQQZZ010023068.1:0-11064 GCA_030265115.1 Mopalia vespertina | reverse complement strand
TTGATCTAGATATTACTCACAATTGGTTTTTGCTTGAGTAAATCGGAAAGCCTGGTTCTGGCATATATATATTTTGAGTAAATGAAGAGAGAAATATTTGCTTGCCTCCACCGGGAGTCGAACCCGGGACCTTTGGATTACAGGCCCAACACTTTATATATATATATATATTCATGGCTTCAATGGAAATACTTTGCTGATTAATTGGGGTTTTACGCCGTACGAAATGATATTTCGCTAATATGCCTGCTTGTCAGACCAATAAGCGAAGGAAATCACCATCGACATCACTGAGAGATCGGCTTCGTTTTACTCCTTTAGCTTTCTAAGAGCACCAGGGCATCAATAAGGTGCATTCCAACCGCTCACATTGTTTGTGATTGTGTGTGATTGGGTCTGTAATAAAACTTATCTTTCTGCTATTTAGTTAGTCTTGACGGTGTGGGAAAACAGATCGAGACAAAAAAATGAATCATCAAGTCACAACACACATAGATTGAGGACTCAAATAATACAATGCATCGGTATTGTTTGTTAAGGTCCTAATAGAAACACTACATTTTCATTCTATTCAAAATTCGCCCAGAACAACGAACAACAATTGATGATCACGTGGTAGTCTAAGAACAAAAGTCTACTGATATACATTGCATATATTTTGTGGTTTGTATTTGTTGTATATTAGCTTTCCCCGAACAGTTAATCTTAGACTATTGCCAATTTATATTATAACACATGAATACGTTACATACGGTACACAAAATCTGTTTGGAGATCCCCTTTATTTTTATACATATTACCAATATCCATGATTGTCAGTCTATTAGTGCAGTCAGAATGGAATTCTTAAAAGTGACTTTGGATTTTTTCTGCAATTATTTCGACAGCTGTTTAGCAATCATATTGCCAAATGAAATCTTAGAACGTACAGAATAAGTTATTCTATTAGTGTCACACTGGCTGTCGGTTTGTTGCTTTTAAATATTGAAAGACTCATCAATTTAAACGAAGACAATATGCACAGAGCAACAACAAAAAATAATTTTATCTGTCAGAATGTTATTGCTTTGTAGCCCACAGAACAATCATTGGTATACAGCTGGTACCCTACAGAATCCGAGGATTATATCATGGAGATACCAGACAGTTCTTCTTTGTCTAAGCATATGAAAAAAACTGTAGAATCGTGTTTTATATTTTTTTCCTTTCTGCTGCCAAGACGAGAACACTTTTTTCGTGATATTTCGCAGCTTTCATTTCATTGATAGGCCTACGTTCCGACTACAGAGAACATACTGATATATGTTAGTTGCATATCTGTTAAACTTTGTATAAAGATACGGTATTAGTAGACAGAGCCAGTACGACCACTTTTCTAACGCTGTCACAGTGGAATCACTAAAAGAGCTTTATATATGTTAAATATGATCATAGTTATAAACCTGATTATGCCACAATGGACAATTCAGGGACACTCAGTAAAATTGAATCCAGACTGTCACAATTGCTTCACTTACTTGTAACTAACAAAAATATATTATTTGTTTAAGTAATAAACGATCAAACGGGACCAGATAAAAGAATGACTTAGAACATCTGCACTACATCAAATACCATGGTTGCCGGTAAACCATCAGAGAGCGATTATATGGGGTGTGTAAATCCGCAATAAAACCACAACCGTACTCACCTATTTTATCAGTGTTAAAAGTAACTGTCGATTTGATGTATGTTTGTCATATCCCACGCTTCAGAACAAAATATTACTGTTGTTACAATACACCGACACATGCCATGTTAATTCATGTTTTGGATAATGGCACGTGCTGCGTTTTCGAACAATCAAAACAAAACAATTAGATATGAAGCATAACAAACAAAACACACTGTGGATATAACTTGGGATAATTTTACTTTCAATAAAATCCCGCTTCAGTTTTTATGCCGGGCTTTTTTTGGCAGACAGACTAAAACATTTCCAAGTCACACTGCACCAAGCTTATATCGTATACAAAACTCCACAAAAAATATAAACATATATCGACATCCTAAGTAAATAACTTAATACAAATTGGGTTGCTGGATTAAATTTCCCAAATAAAATAACTCTGAAATACATTTCATAAGGATGAAAAAATAAACCATATCAAATTCTGTTACGAATGGCCTACTGTGCTGTAACAGACAGTCAAATCTTTCAATATAATTCATCTATTGTCATATCACAATTAAATAAAGGAGGAAATGATATTTGTTGTAATCGATTTTTACGCAACGGAACCAAGTGAGTTTGATTTGTTGCTCGTTTACGGCCGATTTCCAACGAACTATTCATCATTTTGCCACAATAGATAAACCTTACCATCGATTCTACATAAATGTTGGGACGACATTATAGAGCGAGATGTACTGCTCAGGAGAAACTCTGCTACATCCCTCAGTTCAGTGAATTAACAATGTCACTACTGCTGAGAACGTCGAGAGATGCACATACAACTAATGAGTTATGACAATATCTTCTTTCGTTCTTTTAGTTCATTGCACCTCCACCCCCATGTGTAGTAAAAGTAGACTGTGGCATGCTATATTCAGCTTATCTGTCTTTCTGTCATTTCGTCGGTCAGTACGTGCACTTTAAGTATTTTGTGCGTTTATCTGTAAATTGCTTATCTGATTTTAATCACACATTTTACAGATATTCTATGTAACAGTGTGTCATTTTAAGACATCCGAATACAGGTGGTGGCTGGCTTGAAAACCTCTGACAGGATTAAGACCAATCTTGGTAGCTCTTGATTATCTTTCGTGCAATTCAGCTGCAGTTTATTATATTCTCTCGGCATAAACTAGACAACTTTTGATCGGATTTTTATAAATGTTTAACGGAAAAAGATATGATTTGGCATTGTCTTCATACCTGTCCTTTGACAGGTCGCGCCAACAGGTGGCCAATCTATAAAGTACATCTTAAGAAGAATGCTCAACTTAACTAGACGCGATTATTTCATCTGAGAGCATAATTCAAGCATTCATACAAGTGATTCATTTCGTTCTTGTTGTCTTGGCTCAGTTTAAATTAATAAAAACCAACAAACAAATAATATATGACTTTTATACGAACATCAGGTTTGAGCACTGTACCTACATAACCTTGTCAAAGCCCATCATAGGTCAAGATTGCGTGTGAGTGTGAGCCACTGTCATATATATCACAGATAATAGCTTATTTGTGACCTGATCTTCTTGTGGTGAAATAAATAAATAAAACTGTTTAAAACAAAATACAATTCACTTAGGTCACATTACCACTGACTTTTCATTTTTGTGGTAGGAAAATTAATAAACCTGCAATACCCAAAGTTGTTTCGCTTTCCAACAGACTGGCGACATTATGAACAGTTGTTGCCTGTAAGATCTTATTTGTACAGACTACTGTTCGCTGTTCTAGGAATTGTTTGGTTGTATCACAATTTAATAACGTTAGACAAATCGTGTATCCTTTTACGTGTCCTAGGTGTTATTGAATAACAATAACAGACTGATATTGAACAGAAGCCTATTCAATTTCTCATACGATCAAACGGGTTGTATTTTTGTTCCATTACCGGGCCTTATTATTACTTTAGTGTCGATGGTAATTATATAAAAGAGAGGATGTTGGTAAAATGGACTATTTCTCATCAGAAATGGATACTTTAGACTCCTTTGATAATTACTACTCGTCTTGCTGGGACAACAGCGATACATATGTCTGATCCCACTAAAACCCCCATACACCCAGCGATAGTCTCAAGATCGTTCGTTATATGACCGCTGCGTACTCACACGACATTGAAATTGAAGAAACAATTTAACGCATGAAAGCAAATGACAAATTATGAAATGTCTGCCTAAAAACCAATCAATATCAATTTGGTTTGCCTTCGTTTAACTTTTTTTGTGGCTTATCCGATTCCTAGTTTAGTGCATGAATAATCAAGACGGGCCTTTTAAAGAGTCATGTTTCCACTGTTTTGTTTTCTGGTATTGTATGTAAAAGCTAAATAAGTAAAACACATGTTTTGCTGCAAGTCAACAGTGTATTTTGATCTCTCGGCATTAACTGGAAAACCTCTGATCGGATTATATTCAAAGTTTGTATATATGATCTACGAAACAATGTATAGTTTGGCATCGTCTTTCATACAAGTCAATGTGACCAGAATAAGTTTAACTTGTTGAACTTCGAACACGGTAATAGCATTTTAAAACCTTCCATACAGGTCTATTTCGAGTGCTCTACTAGCATCAATCCGATTCGGAGATATGCAGAAAATTTATGGCTTTCGGAATCTTCTCATATTGTTTTCGCTTTTCATTTATTCGTAATACTTGGCGGATCCATTGGTTTTGTTTAAAGGCCAGTGCCATCGGGTACAACTTCAACTTATAGATTGTATTGTTTGTTTGATTAGGGTTTAACGCCATACTTTAGGCTATTTAACTCAAATGACGGCTTGCTAGTCCAAAGGGTGAAGCAAATCACCCTCGACGCCACTGGTAACAAACAAGAACAAGACAGGACAAATACAGAACAACCACCGAAATCACAGACAGTTGGGCTTCATGTTACCCCTTTTGTTGTGAGAGCATCAAGGCAACATGACGATACCTTCCAATCCAACCCTCCGTACAACTTATATATGTTTTCAGACAACCCTGTATATATAGACGGAATAAGTTTGCTAACCTTTCTCACATCTATTGATAGATATAACCTCATCAAATAATGCACCCTATATTTGAGTATATGTTTGTTTGACTGGGGCTTAAAGCCATACTTATTGATGTTTCACTCGATTAATGATCCCACCCCTGACAGTGCTGCAAACAAACAATGACAACCAAACGACTGGGTACAATGGCGCCACAAACAGTTCGACTTTAAGACCACCGAGAAGCTCCCTTCAACCGCCAGTCATCCCGTTTGAGGATCAATCGTTTGTTAACATTCTAGTATCAAGATATCCTATTTGGAATATATTGGGACCAGATCGCAGTCACTAAATGACACTCTGTGAACAAAGAGCCATCAGCGTTCCTGAAGGTGACCGTATAGTGGCATCTGAAGACACTCTATTAAAATATCTGATTAATACCATTCCACTAGACTCCTAGATTCCGGGAAGACATTTGTTGCTAGGGGGAGAGAATTGTCTACAAAGGATCCTTGGCTACAAAGAAAACCTGGCTATGGGATTTGCAGAATAACATCCGACACAAAATATCCACCAAGTCCTTCAGCTGTCTTTAGCGTATATCAAATATATCAAGTCTCGCCTACATGTTCAGAACTTTTAGCAGGATTAAAGGTAGAATTGCTGCCAGTCTGTATCAATATTTCCAACATATCCAAAGGTTACAAAGACTTTATGACACTGTATACTAGCAATAATCGATTTAGATTAGACAAGTAAACGTTTTGCACTAAATCATGATCACATTAATCCGTTGGTTGTGGTTTGTGACAGACACAATCTCTTCTGAAACAGCAGAGCTTCTATATTCAATATTTGTATATATTTCACTTAATCTCTTCTGAAGGGCCTGCTGTCTCAACTAGATCATGGATTAAACCACAAGCAATGCTGCTCACAGGCGATCAATGTATCGCTACAAACAGACTACTTAACCTGCTAGTTAAACCTAATGCACTACATTTTTCGACATACATTATTTTGCTGAGCGCAAATATTACTCATTTTGTCGTCACTAGAATTCATAGTCCTATTACAAATAAAGTGGGTTTGAAAACGATACATTCAAACCCTTTTCCTGCGTTGGACCTCATGGTAGATGTGATTTGTCTTGTCGTGAAAACAATACCGAAAAACTAAAAACCGCAGCCCAAACAGTATACACTATTCATATTTCCTTCATGAACTTTTATGTCGATATAACAGATCAGCATATATGTCTTAGTTTGTCTTTTGTCTCTACTTGAAACCAGCCGACTGGAATTTGAAAACCGTGAGTACGGACATAATGCAGACACAAAACTTGCTTTATCGTGTTTTCTTCCTTTTTCGCAGAAGGACATTCCATGCAGATATTTTGATTCAAATATATTTAAAATCTGCTTTTCAAAAATGTCCCAAATACAGCAGTTGCTGTATTAGTTATTATTCTCGTAATAATTTCTGTGATTATCCCTCAACATCAATTTTCATCTTTACGAACTTCTCTTTCTGTGTCGCAATCAGGTAAGCAATTCTTATGATATTTCAAAATATGTAATCGTTTTCTAAAATAACACACACTGTTTATTTTTCAAATATGGCGTTCCACAAAATAACAATGCTTATATTTATCCCTGTTAAAAGCACTCTGGAGAGAATTTTAGCACATTTTGTTCATTTTGTTCATCATATGGAACATTTTCTTTAAACTAAAAATAGGAGTATGCCAACATGGACAATTTAATAAATAATGTCAGGTGTAAGATGGTATGGCGATCTACAAATCATATTTTATAATATGTCTATTTCGTGTTTTAGGTGTTATTTATAGCTTTATGGTTTAAAACGTTTTCTTGAATCTCTTCGTATTTCCATTATGGACTAGATTTAATGTGGAATTAATGGATTCTGGATTAGATTGGTCTTGATTATTACTATCAATGCCGTGACAAGAATATGGTGTGGCTGTATAGAGTAGCACAATGCATAGTACATTGTCAGGGTATTTTAGCAATAATTCATTGAATTTGTATAACCATAATTGTCTATTCCGTGATATTATAATCTAATAGGACCATTCACATTAATGTAATGCATGTTTAATACAAATACTATATCTATACAATAAGACATACCAAAAAATCTAATCTGCACTGTTTCAGAGAAGCACAGAATCTAGTTAATCAACTTTAAGTCCTATCAAAATAACTGACCTTTTGCATAGTCCAATAGAATAAGCACAATCCATGCTTTATTCACTGAAATGTATTGCAGTTAGACGCAATCTTATTTGGCAGCCATTTCTAAGGAATAAATTTAGTTTATAGTAAATCATATTATACGAAGAGCAGAAAAATGTCTCCTAATAAATATCAGATGGAATAGCCCTGCATATCCGCACAGATTTCGTGAGAAGTAATATCCAGATATTTATAAATTGAATGGAAGATAGAATGTGTATGGCTTAAAATCGATTGTTATTCAGTTAGGTCGATAAATCTGATTTGTATGGTCTGTATAGCTCTGCTCGATAGCAATAGATGTAGGGGAATAGTTTGGTCTGTCCGTTTGTCTACTGAGATAAAAGGCTCTGAGCATTAAATCAAGGGCCGGTTCTTTCCTTATACTTCTTAACGTCTATTACCGTTTCTGGTGAAACCTGTTCTTGAAACGGAAATTATTTGTTTAGATTCATCATAGTCATGAACTTGCTATTATTTGATCAAACAAATAAACCAAAATGGACCACAATGCATCTATGTATTTCATGTAACTTCGATAGGCATTTAAAATATAATATTTTTCCTTTAACTGACCTGTCAAATTTTGAACAGGATTCAGACTTACTGCTCCCGATGGACACACAAAGCAACAGTTTTGAGTGGGGTTGTTTATTCTAATAAACCGAACATAGTCCTTTGACAGGTGATTTCAGAGGTATGGCGGCGTGTTTGTGAAATAATATTAAAAAAGCGTCACTAGCAACATACAATCACTAGGCAAGACAGCCACAAAACGCACAACAAATACATCAGAACTGCTTTATGTGTCTCCATCGGCCGACTCAAGGATGTTTATACCACTTTTAGTTTAAAACAGGTGTATATAGTGGACCTCTTAATTATTTTTCAATCCACATTTGGTATTTTCACCTAGATCAATTGAACCCGAATAATTAGTCCTAACATTCACTTACAGCGACTGAATTGCTTACAATAGAAAAATATGTGATTTCACAAGTGTAATTATGTTTATATGAGAAAGAAAACTTTGCTTGCCTCCACCGGGATTCGAACTTTGGTCTCGGGACGCGGGGCGTCTAATTATATTTATTTATATATTTCCAAAATTGAATGACAGAGGGACAATGAGTAAAACGTCATACTCAAAGGAAATTTCATTTATATATTGACGGGTTGTCCGTTTCGCACTCTTCATTGCTTTAATACGGTGCATCGGGAGGAAATCTCGTATAGATGGTTTTTGTCTTTGGTTATTGCCAGTAATGTCCAGAGTGGTTTCCTCCACCCATTGCGCTGACACGCCGTCATGTGCGTGAAATATATGGTACGGCGTAAAACCATATCAAGCAATGTGTCATTAATACGGTCATAATAAAGAAAGCTTCGTCGATCTGATGTGATCAGGAGGTAAGTTATGTCACTCTGTAATCATAATACTTTTTATGTAATAGGAATGCCAAATAACCAGAATCCCTTTGAACCTTCAATCTGAAATACTTCACCAACCCGGCAGTCCACGAGAGGTTTTATTCGCTCCTCTAATGTGATGACAATTATAGTTCTGAAGTAATCCGTCGGTCAAGTTGATGTAACCCATTTCAAATTACACTTTGCAACTCTAATTGAACACGACTGGTGCGGTAAAATCCGCAATAAATTTCCATAGTAACTGGAATTTTAGACTTCAATGCTTCCAAAATGAAAGGGAAATGGAAACGTCTTCGTCGGTTAGAGGTCAAACTAAGCAGAGGTATTGGTTTAAACCACCCACACTGATACATAAATGCAGGCAGCGCCATGACTTATCCAGTTATGCACTTGAAATACGAATCGCATTCTCTTGAACAAGAAACACTTCGAGGCAACCTCTCGATCCTATGTATAGAAGACTTTTGTCTATGACCGCTGGAATCACAAGATTTATTGATGAGTTTATTTATTTATCTATCTAATTGGTGTTTAACATTGTACTCTGTGGTATTTCAAGTAATTAACTATACATTGGTTGTCTTAATTGTAAAGCGCAGAAAACTATGTGGTAAACACCGATCGGAGCTTACCAGTTACATGTACAATAGTATTTTATAGCTCGGATCGAAAGTCGGCTTGGAATCCGCGAGCGGAGGGTTGTGGGGGAGCTTCTTGACCCGGTGCCCTCGGCGCTAAAGGGTAACATGAAGTAGATCTTTTTGCCGTGTCTTTGTATTGGTCCTGTGATTGTCCTTTTGTGTCATTCTGTGTTGCAGTGGTGTCAACGGTGGTCTCCTTCACCCATTGTGCTAGCACGCCGTCATATGAGTGAAATAACCTCAAGCCTGACATAAAACATCAATTAATCAATCCAACAATCAAACGATTGAATCAATCGTTGGTACATTGAAGCTGGTTCAGTACAATTAGGACCGCTGAACGATGGAGCGGCCAGGGTGTTCGCCAAATAAATACACCAGAGACTCGTAGAATAATGGTTCATTGAGGGTTCTTAAGAAAAGAGGATGGTTTTATAAGAAACCATTACAACAAAAACGGTTCTTTGATATAAGACGAAACGAAGAAATACTTGGAACAGTTGCTATGAGGGTTCTATACAGAACTATAAAGTGTTCCACGATTGAAGAGGGCCATGACTGAAGAACCTTACAGGGTTCCACTATAGCCATACTGATATTTTTCTAAGAGTGTAGAGTATAATACTTTAGGCGCCAATTCAATAAACATAATACAGTGAGCAACGCTCACACAACCCACCCGTTAATATTCCCTTGCCTGATAGTAAGTCACAATCTGAAGAAATTATCTTGAGATGGACGACGGACTGTTTTTGGTGATGTATAACCTTGAAAGTTAATCTCCGTTCAGTGCTAAGTAATGACAAATGGGCTTGGTACCATAACGATCGAATTTTGTTCATAGATCGAAAAGAAGAAGGAAGGACTCTTCGGGGTCGACCCAGCTTGTACCATGGGACATTTAACCGCTTCAAATCCACTTATCCACTAAACACATTCAACTATCCGTGTTGGAGAAATAGTTCGCCTTCAAATCCCAAGCCTGAATTGTGATGTAAGTTGTCTAAAACTCCCAATGTTTACTTGCAAACACAAACCTGTTCATTCCTTCTCGAATTAAGCCAACAAGTTCTGTATCCGGTTGACTGTGATTGGATAATATCGAAGTTATTTCTCAATGGAAATTTCCCCCGAAATAGGCCATCGATGTTATACAATCACAAAAAACCGGATACAGAACATGTTGGCTTAACTCGAGAAAGAACCACAAGCTTTGTGCTTGCAAGCAAAATTTAAGAATTATAGATAACTAACGTCACAATTCTCTGTTGGGATTTGAAGATGAACTATTTCTCACACGTCAAGTAGAACTTGTTTATTTTATGTGATTAGTGGACTTGAATGTGTTAAATGTCACCAGGGTACAAGCTGGACCGACATATGAGTGTCCGCCCTTCTTGTCCATATGGGTATACGATTGATATGGTACCTAGCCCCTGTCATTCAAGACATCATTGTGTCTCTCCAAACAAACTACCCTAAGCCAGTGGGCGACGTACATAACGTGAAACTTGTACAATAGTAAAGACACTGGTAGGTCGTAACATAGACAATCAGTATTTTAATAGTCCGTTGGATTGTCTCATTCATGTTAACACGTTTGCTTAATATTTGAAAATTTCAGTCAGTTTATCCAGTAAAATTGGGATATTTTTGCTGAACAATACAAAGATACACAATAACTGTAACACAGCAGTAGTAGCTTTGATTAGTAGATTTTACAAACATAAGAAGATCGAAACTGAGTTTTTCATAACCCCATAACACCAAAAACCCGCAATGTACAAGTTTAGTCAGATCCATGTACCCGATCGAAATGTGGCGACGCCATTTCTTGAAAAGACACAATTTTGTTGTCACAACTCTTTATATCTTGCGCTTGTATTTTTCGCATCGGTTACAGATAGCATATGGTCAACATTAAATATCAAAAATTAAAAACCAATATGAAATAACATTATTAGTTATTGACGTTTTTCGAAGGGTGTACGGACTTTTATGACCGTCCTGCAAACTCGTACGCCCTGAGCCGCA
>JAQQZZ010023046.1:0-11064 GCA_030265115.1 Mopalia vespertina | reverse complement strand
GTGTTGATGTGTGCACTGGAACGTTGCTCTTCATAAATTCAGAAGGTGAAAATCTATAAAGTATTATTATATCCCAGCCTCATGTAAAGCATGTATGTGTGTTCAAGGGTGGTTTGGAGAGTAATAACGTATTTGACTGTGGTATTTGAAAAGAGCTAGAATATGAAGTCCAATTGCATGCGATGTAGCCTACAAATAGGTGGTCCCACTTTCACAAAGCCTCCTTAGTTTAAGGTGACCTAAACGCTTAAGATGATAGTTGAGATGAAAATTTAGTCATCTTATGCTAAGGGGGCTTTGTGAAAGAGGCTCGTCTCCTTAGTTTAGGCCTATGGGGAAAAACTAAGGTCACCTTAGCTTAAGGAGGCTTTGTGTATAAAATGGGCCCGGGAAATCATCAGAAGCAATCCGCCTAATAGCAGTACCCAAGGGTGTAAAGGGAAAGACAACTGTTTTTCGACCTTAACTTATTATTTTATTGCATATTTTCAAAGACAACCATTTGTATTGCACTTGCAATCGAATTAGCATAGCTGTTAATAAGTTTATTTAAAAAAGCGGAACTGACGTTATTGTTCGAAAACACGGTAGTTATATCATCGCGGCTGTCCCCTATTGCCTGCACGTGTGGATGCTTTCATATAAAGCCAAAAGTGAGGGTTCCGTCCCCAAGCGAAACAACAACAAACAGCGGCTTGTACATATCAACCTGGTTCATTTCAGCTGCTAAATATCTTGCTAAACTTGCTAAACGTATGTTACTCAAAGAGCTATTTTGATACGTATACAACAGATTAACATTGCGCTTGGATGACCAAGCTTGTGTTTACGCAGTGTTGTTATAGATGTCTTCCAATGCATCCATACTCAAACTGACACATAATTGGTGATCGACCGTGTTTTCGAACAATGACGTCAGTCCTGCCTGGTAAATTAACTAATTAACTATATGCCTACTCAAATGCAAGTGCAATATCGATGTTTGTCTTTGAAATATGCAATAAAAATAATAAGTTTAGGTCGAAAAACAGTTGTCTTTCCCATTAAATTGGATATGCAATTCTTTTGGCAAATAATACCACTACCTCGGTTGTGTATGCAGCTGCTTTATGAATATTTATACAGCATAAACTATACGATAACTCTGGCGCATAATATGCTAATCAGTTTCCGCTGGATACTTGAGCAAATCTGTGTATATATGTAGACAAATTGCATAATTACCGAAATGTAGTTCGTTAGTTGTCAAATTTCTGGATATAGAATTGAACATAAGCTGGACCATTCAGAAGATGATTTTGTTTAGACGGAAAATGAAGAGAAAATTGCTCTATTTATTACGCAAGATATAATCAGTGTAAAAAATCGTAAATTGTGCACATATCTTGATTTTTCTACCGTTACAAATGATACGTATGATATTAGGATTCGACGAAACGGATCGCAGCTCAGATATTAACATCTTCGCTAGCCAAGAGTTTTATTCCAATCTACACTGCATTACAACCCGTGGCGGTTCGTGTACATCAAACCAGGCCACTCAACGACGCCTTTAATTGGATACGTCGAAACGTGTAGGTACCAATCAGAAGGCGCGGTATGAACAGTTTCGGCTAGTCGGATAAGCTTTTCATATACGTAAGTCTCACTGCCCGTTCTCTATCACTTCACTACACAGATAACGTACCTGTATTTATTTTGGCTTTAGATGCTCAGTCCGCGAAAGGTTGCAATGTACAGTAGTTCGGAATTTGCGCACATCTTGCACCTTACCGAAGTGCCTTTAAATAGATACAGACCATACTTGCATGTGTTACTGATTGATTGGTGTTTTACGCCGTGCTTAAGGGTATTTCGCTTATATGACGGCGGTGTATTCCAACAATAATATAGCAAGTAAACACAGCATTGCCACTCTTCAAACAAACTGCCCTAAGCCAGAGAGCCCATGTGTTACTGTAATACAATCGTAGTACAATTTTTTTATATGATAGTAGCTTTGTACAATATGAAATCACAGTTTTTATCAACGCCCTATATTCTGTTTAGAAACACATTGAATGGAATGAAGCTTTTTTAAAACATATGCTCTCTCCAAGTAAATTAAGCGCCGGAGTAGGGTATAACGTTGACTGATTCTTTGCAAGACTATTGCTCACATATATAAACATTTTAAATGTGACATCTTCATTTTTGTGAGGAAAACGTGAAGTTCCACTAACCACAAACGACATTTAAATCATGTGTATATTTTCCTTGAGAGGAAGATGCTTGGTGAGGTACGAACACTGTTGAGCTTTATTGAGCTTATCGCTCGGGCTGTTTTATCCGTTGAGCAATCGTGCTACGTTTCAGTACTACAGTGCATGTATTCTGATGAAGTCAGGTATGAGACGCACGATCTTATAATAACTACTCAGTATAGCTTCTTATATATTAATATCATTATTTTGCAACATTTGTCATATTTAAGAGCCGCTTATATGGCCTGTTCGTGTGTGGTTATATACATCGTGGAAGGTTAATCTTATATATTTTGAGAACAAGGGAAATAATTCACAGCTTTTTATAAATATTAAGACGAAGTGGCTTCCCTTTCTTTACTGAACATGCGCTGTTTTGACTGACGAAAATTATACATTTTATGGATTCAATCCTGTGTTATAGTTAATTAACCTACAAGAGAACAAAGTCTAAAGTCCGATCAAAGGGTTTTTCCAGTTTTATAAAAAAAACTTTTGGCAAGTATTTTTAGTATGTTAGATGTATACCAATCCGCTGATAAATATACAAAAGCACGTTTGAAGACTTAACAATGTCAGCGCAGATTCAAACAAGGATGCTAAGAATTCTCTTAGCTTTATCAGTTAAGTAAGCTTTCGTCCAACGTGAAGATTTACCAGTTAGTATGTTCAGATTGTCACGATTTACAAAAGTGATATTGCAAAGACAAATATGTTCAAAGCGCAACTATGTTCAGTTGCTTGTATGAATTAACCAGGACAAATATTTCGGATTATTTCATTTTATTTGTTCAGATAAGTATTTATCTGCGCAAGAATACGTAAGTTGTCAACAACTGTTTCAGATTTTGCTCCGTAATAAGTCCAGTTCTGATGAGCATAAAATGAAATTTTGCTCAGTATAAAATTCAAGTTGATTATTATAAATTTCAATCCTGAACAGTTTAAAGTTCAGTTCTGCTCAGTTTAAAATTCTAGTTTGATTCTTTACGGCTCAATTTGGTCAGTATAACAATCAATGCTTTTCATAATCAGTGTAAATTCAATTCTTAACTGTTGTCAGGCACTGATTGCAATTCATTATCATTTTTAATTAATTTTAAATATATGGTACATATGATAAGTTGAATTGTTTCGTTACGCTATATTTAACAAGTGCATCCGCCGACCTATATCATTCAGTCGAACATTCTCACATTTATTTGGCTATTTCTAGTATACATTCCTCGAAATCTACCACACTAACCTTTAATGGAACTTACTTAATTCTTGCGCAAAATTTCAAGCACAATGTTCCGGGAAAATATCGAGAAAGAAAAATTGAAGTAAAGCGGAAAAATAGAAAAAGCACTTCTCGAAGTGGAAACATATTTGTATATTCTGATTTAACGCTCATCTCAACTAACGAATACATATATAGTCGATCATATAGGTGTTCGAGAGTAGCAGGCACAGAGAAACTACTATATAGCGAGAGGAGATGGAATGTTACGATTGATTGGTTGATGTTGTATACTATGCTTAAGGGCTGTATTTCTAAACTAAATAGCCACACTACACAACCAGAAAATGCTAGAAAATGTATTTTCCTCTAGTGGTAAGTAATATTAGCAAAGCGGAAAACCAATAAAACCAAAATAAAGCAAGCCCTAATAACCTTTGTTGAATTGCGATATTTTATATATATTTTGAATAAATGAAGATGTAAAAAATTTGCTTGCCTCCACCTGGCTTCGAACCCGGGACCTGTGGGTAACAGGGCCAACACTCTACCGACTGATATATATTACCAATAATCCTATCCTATTTATTGGTCCAGATTGACCATCAAAGATGCTCCAAAAAATTTGCCAATGTTAACATAACGATCGTGTTATACTGTTCTCACAAACCTTTTCTTATTGCCGAGTTAATGTGAGGTAACACATTACCACATGGACTGAATCAAAACTCTGGGGAAGATATTGGATACCGCAGCTTTGCTTGTGTTCATTAAGGGGCTGTCTAATGTCTTAAGGGCTCTTCCATCCTTTCTTAAGTTTTTTTTTCAAGGTGGCACATCGTTAACTGAGGAGGACATACTTGCAATAGCCTATCCTCTTATATTCATTTAGCCTTAGGGCCCTCAAAATATTACATGTCCATTAACTCAAACTGGGGGATACTTTGCCGTCATCTTTTTTTCGGTTGATGGAAATGAGTTTACGTCGAAAAAAACATCTAAATTTTTGGTTCTACAATGTACGTTGAAACACCCCAAGACACTCTTTACTAGAGATGTTTCACCACAAAAACAAAAGAGAGAAAGAAAATTATAAAAATTTAAAATGTTTTAAAAACTTTAAAAATCAAACCGAAAAAGATACCGCTACTAATACAAATAAAAGTAAAGTTACCCCTTTTTTAATTAGCTCCGTTATTGTACATGTACATATGTTAGTATGTATTTGCCGTGTAAAATACAGATATAAAGATTACACGGGATGTTTTGGTTGTTATTAATCTCGTGCACAAGGTTAATTCGCTTATATGACAGTGTTGAATCCAACAGTTAATTCTCTAGTGTTAAGTAAAGACGGTACGCCTATATGCTGCCTTAAGCCACAGGGCTAAACGGGACTAAATAATTAGGATAGTCATTGCCCGTTCTCCACAGAGGTAGGTTTATAGTACGGCATATAGGCGTACTCTCTTTACTTAACACTAGAGAATTAACTGTTGATGGAGTCAACGCTATCATATAAGCGAATTAACCTTGTGCACGAGATTAATAACAACCAAAACATCACGTGTAATCATTATATCTGTACTTTAGACGGCAAATACATACTAACATATATACAATAACGGAGCTAATCCATACGGCGGAAACTTTACTTTATTTATAAAGTTTTACGCCCAGGTGCTTAATGTTTTCAGGACATCGGAAACAACCGCTATTCAAGGGATTTAACAAATAGCTATTTGTAATAAGGACATTACGTCGTGCTTAACGCCATTCCACTCATATCGGCGTCACGTCGCCATCTTCTTTACGAAGAATGGTCACGTGTTGGTGATTTTGGAGGAAGTGAATAGGCTCACATTGATTTCTATTCTCTCAACCATTTTGTAAGAGGAATGGCGACAAATAGATGACGAATAATACATTTTGCTATAGATAGAGTCACACGGTGCGATCCGTTCACAATGCCGTGGCTGGAGTCCTCAGCCCAGATACTGATTCCCCAATCTCTTAAGTTGTCTAGGCTCACCGCGACAAGGTAGCGAAAAATAAATCTTAAGAGCCTCTGAAGAGCAGCTTCCATTTTCCCATTAGCAGATGTCCATTTTCAGAAAGACGAGCCAGAGTATGACGTTTTTTTGTAAATGGAATAATATGGCCTACTTTGATCATATCATGAAACCTTTTTTTTCTCACCTTGATGATTGTATCATCATCAGAAAAAAAGTCATTTATTCAAATGAGTAATAACCGTGTGGTTTATTGTCTTCCATTCAGATTAACATTCCTTTGTATTCCTATATAGATATTATTTCTAACAAGAGGTACATATACTCATAGAGAGGTTTAAAAATGTTAAATATAGAATGTTTTCTTACAATGATTAAAGCCTCCAGATGAGAAGACTAGTGCTCTATGACTCTCAGTAAGATTATTTTTGAAAACACTGTTGCGAGCGTATCAACCTTGATAACTCGAGGGGATTGGTTTTAAATCTAGTCCTACACAGATATACAAATCAATTCAGGAGTAATGTCATTGGACCAGATAAACGCTAGATATAAAACTCAATGTATTTATGATGTGTATTATACAAACAGAATAAGGAAATCCTTTAAGAATGATTTAAAAAAGGTGTATGTTATGTGAAATATTTTATAGATATATTTTTATTGGAGAGAAAGAAAATGTATCTTTTCTCCGCCGGGATTCGAACTCCGGTCTCTGGCTATAGCAGGATCAGCGCTGTGACCAAAAAAACGGCAATGTTATGAACTTCCAGACATTCGTGGATACACTCAGGATAAAAAACGGTTATTTAACGATATACCATCGTTATTTGTAAAACCCAACCGTTGTTACCTAAATGACTAAATGTATTACTGAGATATAAAGATATGTATCGTATATACCAACAGTTAACACTCCAAAAAGTGCAATCAGATGGGTGTCTGTGTAGGAGTAAACGGGAAGACTTTAATAAGTTACCATTCACGACTTGCAACAATACAAAACTTCAGTGGTTTCAATACATAATAATACACAGGATAATTGCAACTACATGTGCCAACTTTTTGTTAAAGGTTAAAATAAAACAGGACCGTAACTGTATCTACTGTCGCGCTGCTATAGTGAAACTATTGAGCATTTATTTTACGATTGTCCTAAGACAGAAACATTATGGGGAACTCAAAATGGATGGATTTATAACACTACAGGCATTAATTATCCTTAATTTAAAAAAAAAATGACTGTAGACTAGGCAAACCGTACCGTAATGATTTCTTAAAACCGATCAATTAAATATTACTTATTACAAGATACTACATATAATTAAAATGATGTCAAGATAAACGCTTGTATGTTTTCGAACTAAAATTTAAAATCCGTAAATATATATTAAATATGTATAAGATAAATAACGACCTCGAAAAACTCAATACAATAAGGGTAACGTGGTGCCTTATATACTCTAGTTGAAATGTATAAATTTATTTCTTTGTCGTTTTTTGCGATATATAGTAGGGATCTATGTAATATATATTTAACAACTATAGACTAGTCACACAATTCATCTGTTAGAAGATGTATCATATACTTATATACGTTCATGAGTTTGAAGGGATTTATGAATAAACATATGTTAGTAAATATTTAAGGTGGAAATAAATTCAAATTAAACAAATATATGAACAACAATTGTTAACTTCGTTAAACTTCAAATATCTTCATCAAGCAATGTATGAACAATAACTATTAACTTCGTTAAACCTCAAATATCCTCATTAAGCAATGTATGAACAATAACTATTAACTTCGTTAAACCTCAAATATCTTCATTAAGCAATGTATGAACAATAACTATTAACTTCGTTAAACCTCAAATATCTTCATTAAGCAATATATGAACAATAACTATTAACTTCGTTAAACCTCAAATATCTTCATCAAGCAATGTATGAACAATAAATATTAACTTCGTTAAACCTCAAATATCTTCATCAAGCAATGCATGAACAATAACTATTAACTTCGTTAAGCCTCAAATATCTTCATTAAGCAATGTATGGACAATAACTATTAACTTCGTTAAACCTCAAACATCTTAATAAAGCAATTTATGAACAATAATTATTAACTTCGTTAAACCTCAAATATCTTCATCAAGCAATGTATGAAAAATAAATATTAAGTAACTTCGTTAAACCTCAAATATCTTCATCAAGCAATGTATTAACAACAATTGTTAACTCCGGTAAACCTCAAACAATAACTGACTTCCTTGAACCTCAGCAATTATGGAGGAATCCTAACTAACTAACTGAATATATCTGAATTTCTCACCTAAATCAAGCAATGTACGAGTCATGACTTCCTTCTCAAATATCAATTATTGTAAGTTAGCAATCACAACTTAATCCCCCGAAAGACTTCCTCAAATATCTTAAGCAATGTAGGAATAATCATCTACTTTCTAAAATCTCAGCTATTTTAACGAGGCAATGAAGGAATAGTCACTTAGTTTCTTATATATCAAATACCAAAATGAAGTAATGTAAAAACCAAAGCTAACCTACTTAAATATAAAATATTTCACCCAAGCAATGAATAAAAAGGTTTACAAATGTAAGTACGCAATTCCATAATAGAATGTCACTAAAAACCTCCTGTCACCAAAACAATTCCGGTGGGAAAATGTGTTGAGCTACATATTAGTTACAAACTGTTGGCCTATGTTCTTTTTGTTGAGATTAATTTACACTCTTGTAATGCATACATTTTAAAACAACTCTAACTGGTGCGGTTCTTTAAGTTTTCGTATTGACAAAGAAACGCTTAGTGATTATCTTACAATATCTGGAGGGTAGATGTGATAGAGGAGTTATTTTGCATAGCACTCAATCTCAGTTTCCCTAAAGCTACCTTACAACTTTGACATTTAATTTTATCAATGGAAGACATCCTTGCTAGCCAAGAGTTTTATTCCGACGGCCTCTTCCTCTTCAGCCTTGGACACACTGATCGTCTAAAACCACAACGTACACTGTGCTCTCCGTGAGGCAAACTGGACGTGTTTCTTGTGAACACTCACTGTACATCTATGTCCACTAAGAATAAACACAAGGACGAAAGGGCAATTATTGAATGAATTGATTGATTTATGGGAGTGCCAGTGCATAGTCTACTGTCATCGTTGCGCGTATAGATGATGTCAGTACCGCGCCACTTTTTTGGTGCCAAAAAAGTTTGAAGATCGGCAATCCAGGTTGTTTCTGTTTTGTTGTTGCCTCGAACTATAAACGTCCACATTGTCTCTTACTGCACTGTATTTGCCATTAGAAGCCGCTTTTGTCCGTCGCGTGCTAGAAGTATTATTCGTTTGACAAATGATGCACAAGTGTTTTAATACGTAACTTTGGTTACTTGTCCTTTTTCATGGACTTCGACCGTCTTATTTAACAATTGGACATTGACATCGCGTGGGACGCTTTGTTTCTTGCGGTCAATAAACACCGACAGTACAAGATACATTAAATTGAATAAAGAAACGCATGTCGATCTTGGAATTCGAGCCTGATCCATGTGTTTATATAATATTATGAAGAGGTGCGTCAAGTCACAGCCACGAAAAGAGGTTCTGAAAACAGCGTATGACCTTGACTCTCGACCTTGGAATTCAGTCTTGTTTAAGACGTTACGATAAATCGCCCTTGTTGACCTCTAGGTTCGATCCTGTTATCCTGGACACACACAACACATTTTCACCATCGAAACGTCTGTGAGGTTCATTACAAATCCTCTCACGCGGAATAAATAACTAGAGATGGAGCAATTTTTTTTACTGGAATGACTATACTGACCATGAGAAAGAAACTTTGTTCATGCCTATGAAGTTTTTTAAATATTAATCGTGATATATAGCCGTTAGAATGATGGCAACGGGAAAATAGGCAGACATAAGTACGTAGATTTATGTACGTACAAACAGAATGCTATATCCGCTGTTCGAGAACATCGTGTTAGAATAAGTAACTTATATATGTGTACCTCTATTCCCTGCACAAGTGAATTCTAGGAAAAGACGCCACACCCAGATGAACCTCAAGTTGTTAAATATATGTCACAGTTTTTCTAAAATGTCCAGTATAATCCCAATGTTAGCGTTTTCCCATTGTTGTTCGGTTACTGTGAATAGCACATTGATACGCGAACTAATTCCATAGACGAAATGACGTGGAATTTGTTGGCTGTCGCCGGTGGACTGTCGTTCTTTGATGGGTCTTATGTCTTAAGGACCCTTCTGTCTTTTCATTATCTTCATTTCAAGGTGGCATATCGCTATCTGAGGATGGTGTACTTGTGATAGCCTATCCTCTTCTCTATGGCCTAAGGGTCTCTCCAACTTATACGTTGTCATTAGCTAAAATTGGGAGATGCTTAGACGTCACTTTTTGTCGTTGATAATAACACCCATTAATGTGCATTTTTGTTTTGCTTTCATGAATATCAATGCAGTCTTTACTAAAAATTGTCCAGAACACAATGCCTCTTAATAAAAGTAAAATTAAAAGTTTCTGTTTCATTCAAAGATAGCTACACAAAATATCTCTCAGCTTATGAATTTCACTATACAGTAGAGTAATAAGGAATGAAATCGATTGATTGATTGTTTGGTTGGTTGACAGTGAGCTATATAACCGATAAAGCACTTTAGCAATCACACAAACTCACCTAAAAGAAGTAAAGTTGAAGTATTTTTCCAGGATATCAGCGTAGAATAATTCGCAGTATACTTACTGTTGCTATAAAGTAATAAAGAATAACATCGAGTGCTTTTACTGATTGATTAAAACTGTGCTCAGGTTGTTTAGACAATGAATTTAGAGCGATTAAAGGAAATATTCTGATCACAAAAGTTTAGTGCTGAAATCGGGCCAAGGTGCAAAAACATTTAGGAAAGGTAGTAATTACCAGCTTGGAATCTAGAGAAAAGGACATAATTTTTATCAAAATCTTTTTTTAATTTTGTATTGAGGGATTTACGTCTTAGTCAACATAATTCAGACGTATGACTGCTTGTCAGAATGAAACCCGCATAGACACCATTGGTAACGATGAACAACAATAAACCAGGATAACACATGTGCATGATGCAATATATGGTGCGGTAAGACTGAGTAAATTACCCAGTCCTATCTACGACAGCAATTCGGCTTGGTGTCGCCCGTTAGCTCCCTTGACACAAAACCCTGTGAAACTCAACCCGCCGTTTAAGTTGCGTAATGTACCCCTTAAGAAGTTATTAAGACAACTAATTAGTTTCATCGCAGCTAGTTTTAAATACTATATTGTTCTCAGCTGTCATGCACGGTTGTGCATTTATGTGTATTATATGACCCCATTAGTTGAGTCTTCTGTTTGAAAAAAAAAAACCCACTTATTTAATCTATTTAAAAATATTTTAATACGACACTATATCTTTACTGCTCATGTGGGATTGGGTCATGGTAACCGCACTATTGATTTTTTTCTCAAAGACTTGAACTGATTTAGCACCTTTCAGGGAATTAAATTAATCCGTGAAATTAAGAAAAA
>JAQQZZ010023035.1:0-11065 GCA_030265115.1 Mopalia vespertina | reverse complement strand
AATTTGGAAAACATTCAAAAGGTTTTATTAACATTTACCTATTATTTTGCACTATCTTTTCTTGTATTGCCCCTGTTAAAAATCATGGATTGGCCCTCCCTTGCCGTAAACTGATAACATTATTTCCCCTTAGCTCCGAGAGCAACAGGCAGCTACCTCCACTACTTTATTGAAATCCGAAGTCATTGACTACTCCTACCTACAGTGAATTTTAATCAAATTTAAAGCCATCTACCAGAGGCATGTACATTACTAGCCACTGGAAAATTTAACAATACAATTTTAAGAAAAGACAACAATTCGGTATTATTTGTTCAGAAGTAATCAATGTGAACTTTTGGGTTTAATCTATATATGACGTATATTAATATCTCATTGCGACCTTTATAACCAAAGCATAATTCTCCTCTTTTACAAACCATAAGCTTATACAAGGAAGAAGATGTATTTTGTTGTATACTGACAAAATGGAAATACGAAAAGTTTTTAACATTACATTCATTGATTTTGTGTGGAAGTCTGAGCAAAAAAAAATTGTTTATTAACGTCCGTCATTGCTTTAGTTTGTGAAACAGGTGTGCACTGGTTTGCGTGAAGGACTTGTTTGATTAATATGGGTTTATTGCCATACTAAAGGTTATTTCACTCACAGGACAGCCAAATGAGTGAAAGAAACCACCCAGACACCACTAGCAACGAACTAAGGCTAAGAAAAGACAGTCACAAGACAAGGACATAAACAGATCGGCTTCATGTTGTCCTTTTATAGCTTCAATGTCAGAATTACATTGATATGCTATTTTACTTATTGGACAACCTGTACTCTTTCAATAGCCACTCAAAAATACAACAATAAAATTTTCACTTTTGGTAAATAAATATACAATAAAATTTTTCTACATTGCTTCAAAAACACAATATAAATATGCTTTAAGCATATACTGGTCTAAGCCAGTGGGAGACTTTAAATTGTCTCACTGAGAGTTAATAAAGCTATTCACAATATATTCCTTTTACCTCAATACCTTTTTTTCCAGTATTTATGAGGAGAAGACACTGAATGGTAAGCTTGTATATAATAATTTACAAACTAACGTGAGATGTCATCATTATCGGTTATTTCATCACATCTGCTACAACATGAAGGCAGTAATGGATACATTAAAATGGGCGTTTCCCTAATGTATGCATTTTCTGACATCTTCATATATATTCATCATTCAAGCAGTAGCATTTCAAGTTTCTTACAAACTCAATGTAAATATATCTCCCAAGTTCACTAGTTTTGGTGGACTTACTGCTGGAAACACCCAAGCTACATACATGTCTCAGGCTAAGGTCAACCAGTCTGTATCTTCCAACATGAGGAGATCTACCAAATCCTTACAAAATAAAACATGTACTTAGCAATTAGGTGGAGTGAAGAGATTGTTGAAACATAATTGAAGATTAAGAAGGATATGGACAGAATAGAACTTCTATAATCAGAAGACAGCAACAAAATAAGCTGGACACAAAAGACTCATTTTTGAATGAGATGATAACAAATAGAGTAGATGGACATGATATTCCAGAATAAGAAGAGGATAGATGTGAACTTTCTGAATGAGAAAATGCCACACTCTGGCAATAAAAGAGTTTTGTTTGATTGGGCTTTAACGTCATACTCAAGGGTATTTCACTTATATGACGAGGGATTGTCCCCTTCACACTGTTCCTTGCCCTATTATGATGGACAACCGAGAGTAAACCTCGTAAAAAACACCCCCGCTCATATTTCTGATGGTCAACAGGCAGGCTCGATCCCATGGATGGTACACCGAAGTAGGATTAGTAAGTTCACATGCCAACCTCTAAGCCATAGCCACAGGCCGGCATTAGAAAAGAGAAGAGACCATCCAGCTTAAGATTACAGCTGTGACCTTTTAGAATTAGAACATCGACACTGACATAAAAAGCGAGAAGAATTAGAAGAGGAGATACATGTACCTTCCAGAATTAGAAGAGGAGATACATGTACCTTCCAGAATTAGAAGAGGACCGGTAAGACCTTGTAGAATGTAAACAGATCTCCTAAAGTTACAAGAATAACAGATTGACTGAACAGAACAGATTTTCCTGATTTAAAGACTACAAATTGAGTGCAGAAAAAAAGATTTTCACAGAACCAGTTTCAGTTGAATCTATAATGGGACAAGGTGAAATGAATCTCACCTGTAAGCACTTTGAAGCAGTAAGGTTATAATCAAGCGGTGACACATAAGACTGTAAACTGAGCCAACCTATATCATATAGCCTCAATATGTCTGGTCAGACTGAAAGTGTCTACCATTCCTATGGGTACATATGGGTAACTGTTCTAACATTACAGCAACTCTTCTTATTATTTGCTTTTGTTTGTTTTGAATGCAGCTTAACGTCATTTTTTAAATAATTTCAATCACATGTTAGCTAGTCAGCCCAATAGGTGAAGGGTTTTGCCAACTTCAATGCCACTGGAAATAAACAAAGATAGGACATGGCAAAAGTAGTACCCCTGCACCCAGGGGCTTAGCCAGAAATCGTAAGTATGGTGTCCAAAATGGTCATTTTGCTTCAATTTTCCCTATTTCTTGCATGTTAAAGTTTCTAAAAACAGGGTGTCCAAATGACGCAATTGTTCAATTCAAGTTGTCCATTTGGACGAGTGGACACCCCTCTATCTAAGCCCTTGCCGTAGCACCTCCCAACAGACCACAATTATTATATTGTACAGAGGATGGTATCACTTACATCCTTGATTCAAACTATTACAATCCTTCAATGTTATAAGCTTACATTTGTTATCTGTTAAGAGGCGTGGCCAGGAGAGATTATTTGGAGTCATGTCAGCGACAGAGTGTTTCAAAGCCTGGCCTCAGATTAAATATTTGGTTGAACAAAACCAGGTCATTAAAACAGCTGATGTAAAACAACACAATGTAATTTGTACAATCCATGTTCGTCATGTGACTTCCTCATCCAATCGGTTTGGCTAAAATAGAGCTAATTTCTTATTAGCCAACTGGTTTGCGGTTATGTACTCTTTGTAGAATATTATTGGATTTTTATGAAGACATTGAATATTTTGACCATATTTGGAAATAATGCCAATTTCAGCACATCTCTAACTCAGTGACTACTTATTGGTTTGACGAGAGGCAGTGAAAACACCAAAAGTCTAATCTATCAAATTCTGTATCCTGATACTTGTTGAATAAATTACAAAATATCATACAACCATTCTGTTATACATTTTTTTTTTTTAAAGAATCTGGCAAATTAGAATTACTAGACTCTACACAGATTTGTGTCAAATAAATCAATAATTCCCGTATGCTAAAAATTGTTTAAAAAATAGGTTCTCAAATTTGGCAGAGAATGCATCTGGATACTGCCCGTGTTTTATAAAATCTCGTCCTGAACAAAAAAACTTTCAGTATCCTACAAGAATCCTATTAGGTAGCATTCAGTTATGTATGCATTATCTGCTAATCTGTCTAAACCATACCTCTTAGTGCAGCAGCACTGGTTGTTACTCTGTAGAATCATTGTGGAGGGTTAGACAGTAGGCAGAGAATGGAAGTAAGAATGAAGTAGATCATTAGACAGACAGTATAAGCTTATAAATTTTTCCACTTAGTTGAGCATTGCCTTGATGTTCATGTCAAATCAATCCATTCTGCAGAGATGTAGGTTGAAGTCCTGTAGTGTCTCAATTCAGTCTGCCAGGTCTCTCAGCTGATCGGTGAGCCAGCTAGCCAGGACCGGCCGGCTTCTAACACACCATGTGCTTTCTATGGCCGTCACCAAGATCTTTGGCTATTTTTAGCTCAGCCAATCAGACAGCTGAATGGAGGTCACCCAGCCAATGAGGAAGCTGTATTATCTTGACTCACTAAGGCAGTGGATTTTTATCAATTGACAGTATGTACATGTTTGGATAAAGGTCTGGATTTTCATGTATATATAAGTACATACATGCTATATGGAGCTATCTACCACTCCCTGTACATTATACATTCACATGTATGTATGTATGTATGTATGTGATGATAACGAGGGTTGACTGGCTAGAGGCTGGAAAACCTGTTACAGTATTTAATCCACTTAAAAAATTATCAGCAAATCATGCAATTACATATTGGTCTGTATTGTAGAAAATCAGTGCAGAAAAATCAATTGCATTAGAAATAAAGTAGATACATGTACCGGTACTTAATAACCCGATACAGTATTTAATGAACATATTAAAGTACATGAATAATAATCACACATGTGACCACCTAGTACTGTTAATAGCAATTACTTGCCAAAAAATGCAAAATTAGAAACTTGAAAACCTGTTGTTGTATTTATAAGACAGTCATTAGCATACCAGTACAAGTGAGAGCTAATTTATCTTTGAATAATCTACTTATGTATTCATGACCAGTCAGTGATATCAATTAATAGTTACATAAGACCCCAGGACTAAGGGTTTGTCACAGGGATGATCTCCATGTCAAGGCATTTGAGAAATCGGTTTGTTTGATTGGGGTTTTATGCCCTACTTATGGTTATTTGACTCACATGGTGACATACATGTACCAGCCCTATGGGTAAACACAGACGAGACAATGTATACCAAGACATCGCAAACAGAGCAGCTTCATGTTGCTCTTTAGCTCTGAATGCACCAAGGCAACGGTGAGAATCTGGATGCCAACCAAATTCAAAATATGAAAACAAATGCTGCCAAGTGTGAGATGCTCAGACAATGCATGAAGGGGAGAATTTTGTATGAAAGGCATTAATAGGCAAACCATTTTATTATTGAGTGCTCAACAGCTAAGCCAGAAATCAAAAGTATGGTGTCCAAAATGGTCATTTTGCTTCCTTTTTTAAGTTACTGGGTGTCCAATTTTTACAGTTTCCCTATCTCCACAAACCCTTGTGACTGCTCCTGTATGACAGACAATAACCTCAACTGTTATGGCCACATTAACACCACCATAAAATAATAAGCATATGGCTCTGTTGAGTTCCCCCAGTGCTAAGAAATGACAACAACAATTAATGCTCCGACACCATGCTATGCTCCGACACCATGCTATGCTCCGACACCATGCTATGCTCTGAATATACCAACAACAGAGCCCTATGCTTTAAAGAAATATATATTTTTTTTGTCTATAAAATAAATCAATGACACAATATAAAGAAATGATACATGGAGAAAAGTATAAATTATTTTAATTTTTTTGGGGTGCCATATTCATCAGTATTTCAGCATCACACTGCAGCTGTGATGGGAACAGAAGGCAAATTGACAGATAACTTAGGTATGCAGGACAGAGCGTCAGTGATCAATGAAGTACATTCCATTTAACCTGATAAGCTCATCAGGCCACCTTAATGCATACAGTACTGCTACAGACACATCAATACATATATGCGGCGTCTCAGAATTTGGATGAATCAACAGATCAGCTGATAAACTGCTGTAATTGCTAATTAACACACTCCAGATGACACCCACTAGGGACCAAATTACATTCAACACAAAGTTGCGTCTGAACATTGTTTTTGGGGTCTTTTATTCACAATTTAACATAAATATTTACATAATTATACCATTTTAAAAATTGTTTGGTTATATTTGTATGTTATAAAAAAGATCTGTTTCATCTAAATTTGTTGGACTGTTCTCTTGATAAAGAAACTAAAAGTCTTTGGGTATATTTTGTATACTGTACAAGTAAGGTTTCTAGTATAACTAATGTTTCTGATATATGCTGAGGTTAGCAGTTTCAGGTTTGAGTTATAGTCAGCAATCGATGGAAGTATGGCTGTGTAAACTGGGATCAGTGCAACTAAGGATTTCAGTACAGCCATTGATCAATGTAACTTACATGTCTGGACAAGTCATTGGTCAATATATCGAAGGATTCTGGTACAGTCATTGGTCAGTATAACTAATGATTCTGGTACAGTCATTGGTCAGTATAACTAATGATTCGGATACAGTCATTGGTCAGTATAACTAATGATTCTGGTACAGTCATTGGTCAATATAACTAATGATTCTGGTATAGTCATACATTGGTCAGTATAACTAAGGATTCTGGTACAGTCATTGGTCAGTATAACTAATGATTCTGGTACAGTCATACATTGGTCAGTATAACTAAGGATTCTGATAGTCATTGGTCAGTATAACTAAGGATTCTGGTACAGTCATACATTGGTCAGTATAACTAAGGATTCTGGTACAGTCATTGGTCAGTATAACTAAGGATTCTGGTACAGTCATTGGTCAGTATAACTAAGGATTCTGGTAGTTTCTTTGATTGGAGTTTAACATCGTTCTCAAGGGTATTTCACTTAAATCTGACTTGCCTAATTATGGTGGAAAACCGACCAGATGTCTCGCAAAAATCACAGATGGGATTGTCGGGGCCAAATCGTGTGATTCACTCGTATACCTGATGGTTGGCAGATGGACTATACCTCTTGAACGGTACATCAGAGTAGAATTAGTAAGTGCATTCACTAACCACTAAGCCATCGGCCCTTCTGGTACAGTCATTGGTTAATACATCTAAGGATTCTGGTTAAGTCATGGGTCAATATAACGGAGGTTTCAGGAATGGTTGAAAAATAAACTATGGTTTCCGGTAGTCATGGGTGTAATGATTTCTGGTACATGTATATAGTCATAGTCAGGTGTCCGTTTAGCTGAGGTTTCTGGTTTACATGTAGTCTACGGTAGAGTTCTTATATAGTCCAGGGAGAGTACAACTAAGCTTTCTGCTCTTCAAGGACAGTCCGGAATTGGAATAACTAAATGGTTCTGCAGAACAGCAGGTCACTGCTAGGGTCCACCAAGGTCACTGCTAGGGTCCACCAAGGTCACTGCTAGGGTCCACCAAGGTCACTGCTAGGGTTCACTTAGGTTTTGGTTATATACAGAGGTTAGTATATACCATCTTCAATGTATTCAATCAATAAATAAATTGCCCTTCCAATAAAATAGATTCTTAATTTGAGGTGTCTATATGATTAAATACCAAATTGAAGGACTAAATCATTTTATCATCCATCACTTGATCAGACCAACTGGCCAGCCAATTTTCCTGCTCAGAAATATATCACTGCTAAATTTACTTACTGTGTGGGTTTGAAACGGATCTCGATTAGCTACATGTAATCAAGATATGCTAAATAGAGAAAGCTCTAGTTAAGCCCAGTCCGAATATAGCTGAAGGATGAAACCTGTATGTCAGGGTATTACATCATCAGTTCAGCATGGGAAATGTCTGCCCTCCGCTCCATATCTTTAGTGGGGAAGATACAATGGTGCTGTGAGCCGGCTATCGGGCCAATACAGCAAGTGAATATCTTATAACAAATTTAAGCGTCCAAGGAATACAGATATCATTTTTTTTCTGCCATTCTGTGTTGTACCACATTTAACGATTTTATCATTTGTATGGCTTATGGTCTAAACAAATGTTATTTGATGGTATCTCAAAGACATTTGCATAAAGCTTCAGCTACACTGTCTGGAGTATACATAATACAATCATTGTTAAATTCTTCAGCTCCATTGCTCCACACACTCATGTTGGACACTGCTGCTTCACACTTATATTCAACATTGTTGTTAGATATCAATGGTCCCACAATGCCCCATACGTATAGTCTGCCCCGCTAGCCTACAGCCCACCCCATTGGTCCATACCTACAGCCCACCCCATTGGTCCATACCTACAGCCCACCCCATTGGTCCATACCTACAGTCCACCCCCTTGGTCCATACCTACAGTCCACCCCATTGGTCCATACCTATGGTCCACCCCATTGGTCCATACCTATGGTCCACCCATTGGTCCATACCTATGGTCCACCCCATTGGTCCATACCTATGGTCCACCCCATTGGTCCATACCTATGGTCCACCCCATTGGTCCATACTTATAGTCCAAACCATTGGTCCACACCTATGGTCCACACCTGTGTCTTTCACCAATGCTTTATCCTATGTTCCATAGCCAGGTTTCCTGCAATATCTCCATGTTACTATACATAATAACTCTCCATATCAATGAGTACCGTACAGGAATCAAACCTTTGACCACCCTGGCAACAGCCCCTGGACAACATGTTACAGTTCGTGTTTGGTTGATTTGTATGATTGGGGTTTAACGTCGTACTCAAGAGTATTTCACTTATATGACGCGGGCTGTCCACTTCACACCGTTCCTCGTCTCATGATGGTGGAAAACCGAGAAAAAACCTCATAAAAAACACCCCCGTGATTGCCTGTGCCATACGTGTGACTCATTCATATAACTGATGGTTGACAGACAGAGACTCGATCCAGTGAACGGTAAATTGGGTTAGGGTTAGGAAGTGCACACGCTACCACTAAGCCACAGCCCCTGTTAAAGTTTGTGAGCACAATACATCAGGTCACAAATTGGTACTGCTGGTCAGAGACTGGATTCAAATTCCCGGCACATGCACAACATTTTCTCTACATTTAAAACATATCAAGTCACAGCAGTCTTTCCAGCAGCATGGTTTTTTTTCCAGGGATATCAACAGAGGTCCACTTCCACCTTCTGAGAGTCATTAAACACTTTACTCAGACGGTATTCAGACTGTTGATTTAATACCATGGTCTTCTTATTCATGCTTCACGAAACATAAGGTAACAAATCACCTGGTTTTCGATACCACACTCACTCAGTGTTCACGAATAATGAATTTTTTAAAAAAATTTAAATTATGTGCCACGTATTTTGTTATTTGTCGAGCTTAACACCTACGTGTACAGTTGCTGCTGTAAAGAACAACGCCTACAGACTCATTGATTTACCAGTGGGTAGGCCTAAATGGACTGGCATTGATTACTGACATGGACAACTATAAGGCTATTGAACTATAGAAAACAAACATATTCAGGCTAGAATTAAGCTTTTAATTAATAATTGACAGTTTGATTACGGTTTAACATAGTTTCACCTAAATAGTAGTTGTGCCATCTGAATGTATATATGATTGATCAAGTGTTTTAGGCCATTTATAACGGTATTTCATTTGAGATTTACTTCAACAACAAACAAGCGAAGTAGCTAGCAGGTCCACCACTAAAGGCTTTTTTTGAAAAAAAAATACGCTTATAATCCCAGTCAAATCACCTTTTCCTACTTTTGTTTAAGAACAGTTTTTCCCCCTCAAAAGAGCCAAAGAGTAAAAGTTATGGTGTTTGAGTTTTAGTAAACTCAACATAGGCCATCGTGGGGTGCCATATAGACACCAACAGAAACAACAATTATGATAAGCAACACGTCATCTTCTAAGGTATTATCTATTGATATAAAAAAGTTATACCTTAACCCAATTACAGGTGCTAGTGAATGTGCCTATCAATTTTTATAAAGATTGGCCTTTTAATTTTGTTGTGAAAAAAAAATTCATTTCTATTCATGATTCAGAAAGTAAATTCATCTGTTTGAAAAAATTAATAAAACAAGATTAAAAATGTAAAACCGTAACAGCAACTACACAAGAGAGTTAAAAATCAATGACGGTTAACAGATGATAATTATATTAAGTGCTATGATCGAGAGAGATAAGGTCTCTAAGGTAAACCAACCTGAATTATTCAAGAAAAAAAAAAATAATGCTAACTTTTTCATATACAAAGCTGAAAAGAATTTCTTTACAACAAATATTGAAAGTGGTAAAAAAAACTTACATGTACCCCTGGAAATTAATTAATAAACTTTATCTTAAACCGATGATACTCTCTGCAATAAAATGCATATAGGTGAAACAGGCATCATGTCTTGTGTTGAATTATGCTCTCTAATTTTCTTATCAATTTATATCCAGTTTATATTAATTGAATCTTAAAAATTAGGTATTGCTTAAACTACAGTCAAATTCATCCGCCCAGCCATGTCTTTACTTTAATCACTAAACAGAAGAGCTCCACAAATATTGACCAATAAAATGTCTTTCTTATCACACTAGAGGGTCTACATTGTACGTCACGAGACCTATAGTACGGTTTACCGTTGACAGTTTACACATGTTATAATCCTGTAACACATGAGAGTGTAAGTCGAGTGACGTTATGAATAGGGTTGGCCCTGTCCAAAATGTCAGCTACCAGTGATCGTAGGTACATGTAGGTATATACTTGTAACCCTCAGGCGATTTTATAAGATGAAGAAATGACAAATCCATATCATATTTAAGTATGTTTAATGGTAACCTTTCAAGACTTTGACATATAGGGGTTAAGGCAGCCAGGAGTATTGCTTTAAAGAAGTCTCTAAAACACCATCAGTGTTGGAATCACAGGGATTTCGCTTTAACAACCCTTTAAGCATTGCAAATGAATTAAATCAGTTTTTCATCCATGCTTCAGAAAGGTTATTGCCAGTTGATAACCATGATCCTACTGTTACTAGGAATAAATTACAATCTTTTATTATTCTAAATTACCTATAATTTACAAATGTTGTATACCTCCAATAACAAGTGAACAGGTCTGTAAGTACTTGCTAAATCTAGACCAGACAAAAAGCATAGGTCTGGATGGAATAAGCCCAAAGTTTCTTAAAGTGATTGCTGATATTGTTGCACCATGTGTAACTAGACTCATAAAATGTTAGTATCAGAATGGGTAGATTCCCTCAGAAATGGCAAGAAGCAAAAATATTTCCACTTCACAAGGGAGGGTAATTAAATTTGCCAGAAAACTATCATCCTTTTTCAATTTGACTAACTTGACCAAAACAAAAAAACAAAAAAACAAAAAAATTCATTGACCAATCTTGTCTAAAATTTTTGTAAGACATGTGCACCACTGGCTATATATTTACATTTCTTCACACAATCTTCTCAGTCCCAGTCAGTCTGGTTTTAGACCTAAGCATTCGTGCTTCACTGCACTTACAAAGTTAACAGAGTTATGGACCAGGGCACTGGATAATAATGAACTTGTTGGTCTGGTATCAATCGACTTTAAAAAAGCCTTTGACTTAGT
>JAQQZZ010023024.1:0-11065 GCA_030265115.1 Mopalia vespertina | reverse complement strand
TGACACGTCATAATGATACAATAGGACAAGAGGTCTTGTTTTTAAGAGCTCTGATTGATCAGATCTAACAATCAAGCTAAACACATCATCAAGCTTGGTGGATCCTAAGTCTATTAATACTAATGGTTGCATTCCTCTATGAATGTTTTTGCGATCCGAGACTCGAACCTTTTCTCCACATCAACGTCTTATCTGTATAAATATCTTCAGTTATCTAGTTTTGCCTAAGGCAGATCAGTGATAATGGGCTCCTGAGTAGAGGTTGACCGATCTGTTGACAGCGTCAGACCCAATATAGCGGATCATGCTAGTGCTAAGTGTCAGGCAATTTGCCATTTAGACAGTTTTGTACTTTGCATTCACTATCCGTGATGGTGTCAGGGTAAACTTGAAATTCACGATATCTACTTTGTTTATCTCTGTAATCTTCACATCAAGGTAAATTTTGCTAGACAAAGCGCTTATTAGTTTGTGTTTATAAACAGACAATGTACCACGATAAATACTTATGGAGCCCAAATTTAGAGCTGAAGCTCGAAAATGAGTACATTCCTGTCCCCATCACACTCTTACCTTGATTAATTTAAACCCGACAAAGTCTGTGGCCGACGTTTCTGTCAAACGTTGTAAAAGAAACGAAAACATATAGACGAAACAAGTGGAAACACACACCTGTGCGTTCTATATAGGACCTTATCTGACTTGCCCTCTCCTGAGATATGGATAGGGTTCAAAACAACGCCAGAATAGATTCCAAAAACAGCATCTACATTTAAATCTCAACATGTTGCAGATGTGGCGCGAGTAATATAAATTTATATGATTGAATATTATGATAAGCGACTGCACATTTTCGTTTCTTCAAAACGCTAGATTTACGACATTAATTATTCTAATTTACTACCCGATTAGTAAAATCTCCATCTGCTTATAAATGATCATGTTCTAAATGTTACAGCTTTAATGTCAAGTATTAGGACAAACATGTTACATATTTTGAATCAACGAGGTAACGTTGACAACGGAATGCTATTGACATATGTGTCACGGTTATTAACTCATTGGATAGGAACCAAAAGAGCCATCCAATTGTTTAATTGTTTACCATAGTTATATTTACTCAGCGTTGATCACCAGAGTTTTGTTTTCCTGATAAAAGTTCAAAGGTTAATAACTGGTTTCCCAGAGTGAAGTAAGACAACAACTCGTCCTTGGTCACCAGATTTTTGTTGGCGTGATAAAAGGTCAAAGGTTAATTACTAGATTGCCAGTGTGAAATATTGTTGGAAAGTTTAACGAGTGTTCGTATAATTGAGTTATCAAAGTAACAAGATAACTCTACATACTCAATTAAGACTCACACACCGGACACTGTGTTGATGAGGTTTGTTTGTGTAATTAGGGTTTAACGCCGCACATAAGGTTACTTGACTCGTGTATATATAAAGGGAATTATATTCCAGAAAGTTAAGCCAGCTAGACTGGACTTAACAACGATACAATAAAAATTCAACAGAGTGGAGTCGTGTTGCCCAGTAGCTCTGAGAACATGAGGCCAGCATCAAGCTTCCGCCCACCACCCACGCGTTTATTAAGATACGTTATTAAAATGGAAAGACTTCTCACAATCTCCTCGTATCAACTTATATATCATTATTGTTCCATTTTAGATCTACACAATTACCGTCATTTTTGGCACAATCGTTTCGAGTGAAGTTCAAGGCCAAGTTGAAAATTCATTTCCGAGAAACTTGATTAGTAAAAGTAAGCCATTTCAGAAAACCGAAAATAGTCTGCAATATGGAGGCAATGAAAGTCAGTATCAGCTTTTATTATGTATAAAATACCGTTTACATAAAGGCAGATTTGGGCATCTCGTGAAGGTAACTTTTTAACAAAAATAACCAAGATTAATAGATTCGATAGAGTAATTGAAAACAATGTAATATTGACTTAACCTAAATCACTGGAGTTGTTCAGCCTCCATCGAAACACTAGACACTATTAAGCCGTAGTCATTAACTTTGATGAGCCGAATCTAAAAATCTCAACAAACAGATCGATGAGATCAGGATAAATGCGGATAAAATGTCATCGGCCTCTATTAAATGGTCTTAGATGTATGAGAGTTAAGCTGGGGTTTACAGTTACAATTGAGGTCTATGACTCAATTAGTAGTAAGGAGAACATGTTATATCTGAACCTTCACTAACCTTTACGTTACCCAGCATGTTGACTGGGCTTGATAGGATAAGAACATCTGATTTGTTCTGAGGGCAAAATCATTGACAGTTTCTTTTTAAAAAATTGATTCAATACTTTCTCGAAAATATCCACAGTTTACAGGTGTTACCTGGACTTAACAACGATATAATAAGACATCACAACAAATTGGCGTCGTGTTGCCCAGTAGCTCTGAGAACATGAGGCCATTATCAACTTCACTCCAACCACCAGCAGACTGATTAAGATACGTTATCCAAAAACGAAATAGCATATGATTATTGTTTCAATGTAGATCTACACAATAACCGCATAAAAGTAATTGTCAGTTTTTATTATGTATAAAATAACGTTTACATATAGGCAGATTTGGGCATCTGATGAAGGTCAATTTTTCCTACAAAAATAATCAAGATAAATGGAATCGATAGAGTAATTAAAAACAACGTCATATTGGATTAACCTAAAACATCGTAGTTGTTCAGCCTCCATCGAAATATTGGGCACTAAAGCCGTAGTCATTCACTTTGATTAGCCGAAGTTAACATCTCAATAAACGGATCGATGGGATCCGGATATATGCAGATAAAATGTCATCTGCCTCTATTCAATGGTATCAGATGTATGAGAGTTAAGCTGGGGTTAACTGAACCATACAGTTACAATTGAGGTTCATGACTCAATTTCAAGTAGGTAGGAGAACAGATTATAGCAGTATAGTTCTTATCCTGAACATTGCCCTTTGGATCTGAAAGCGCCTCGACAACACAATGCTCGTTAACGTTGATTTACCACCCTATAAATTTCTCCATGTCGTTTCACGGTTTGTCATGTTCGACTAACTACTTGTTGTCCCGTCTCCCTGAGAAACATGCTACTAGACACTGACCATATTCTTGAGACTGCTGAAACCATTATGTTTAAACAAAGATGTCGGATTAAGTCAGAAAAAATGTGCTCGTCCAGTGACTAAGTTCTTTCTTTTCCATAGAGACCTAATCCGTATTAATCTTTAAGGATTAAGTTCATCGGAAGCTAAACGCCTGATAGATAGTCTCATTAATTTGTTGTGGTGCTTTGTACTTTATGGGAAAGTTTTGCACTCTTTAATCGCTGTGTTAACTAGGATAATGTATTAAAACATCTCTCTATAATTAAGCATCAGGGTGAATTGCGTGGTTAGTGTATTTCGTTATAGTGGCAGTAGATGAAACCTCTTTGGAAGGACATTATGTCCCGGATGGTTGTGAAATTTCGGGAGAGGCAATAAACGAAAAACTCTGCATGTTGTTTGCCATGACAATGATCAGCTTTCGGATTATAAAATTGTTATGTTTATATTCACTCATTGTATTGTTTCTTCTTAGACCTAGCTTTTTTCTCCTGAATTTGTTTTACACATTTTGATCTTTGTTTTATTCTTCATCCTTGCAATAACCACTCCTTTATAATTTAACACGTCCAGAAGTCTATCAAGCAGAATTATGAGACTGGGTAATGGTTGGTTTCATACTTCTGCTTGGTATAATTCTGAAACGTCATAATGATAAAATAGGACAAGAGGTCTTGTTTTTAAGAGCTCTGATTGGTCAGATTTAAGAATCAAGTTAAAATAGATCACCAAGCTTCGTGGATCTTAAGTCTATTAATACTAATGGTTGCATTCCTCTATGAATATTTTTGCGATCCGAGACTCGAACCGTTTCTCCACATTAACGTCTAATCTGTATAATTATCTTCAGTTATCTAGTTTTGCCTAAGGCAGATCAGTGATAATGGGCTCCTGGGTAGAGATTGACCGATCTGTTGACAGCGTCAGACCGTATATAGCCGATCATGCTAAGGGTAAATGTGAGGCAATTTGCCGTGTAGACAGTTTTTGACATTGCATTCCCTATCCGTGATGGTTTCAGGGTAAACTTGAAATTCACGATATCTACTTTGTTTATCTCTGTAATCTTCCCACCAAGGTTAATTTCCTTAGACAAAGCGCTTATCAGTTTGTGTTTATAAACAAAACATGTACCACGATAAATACTTATGGGGTCCGACTTTAGAGTTGAAGCTCGAGAATGATTACATTCCTGTCCCCATCACACTCTTACCTTGATTTATTTAGAACCGACGAAGTCTGTGACCGACTATTTGCCAGTGGAATATTAGTATAAATTAACCATTGCAAGAATAAGGTTGACCAATCAATGGCTCATGCTTTACAAGCACGGCAGATTACTTTCTTAAAATCATACACTCGTACTCTCGAAAAGTCAACTGCACACATGTAATTATGTTTAGTGACTTTCCAACCGCATCACGTGTCGTGGGTTACCCTGACAACCGCGGAATCTTTATTTCACCGAGTAATATGATCTATATCTCAGTTTCAAGGTGAAACATCAACACTTATGTTGATACCCTCAGGTATGTATGTGCAAAATTACTATAGAATAACCAACATTGATTAATAATATACACTGATGGTTATTTTTAAAAGCACTAATATACCATTTGTTATTACTGAAAGATGTCGGTTTATTTGAGTTAGCACTCTTTTTGTCATGACGATACAACTTTTCTTAATGATAAAAACTTACAAGGACAATGGCCTACATAACCCAAATAGAATGTCATAATGTTGGGGAAACACATAACTGAGAAGTGCTTTGCAAACAATAGAGGACTCTGAACTAGACATTTAAAGTTGTTCCATATCGCATTACATCAAGGGACCACCTGGCAACTATAGACCAACATTAGGTCTTTCACCTGTATTATTAAAGACATTGGTAGAAAAAATCTTGAAAATCGACCCAATGCCCTTTTGTGTGCCGACGAGCACTTTCTGGTTTTTCGATTATTCTGTTCCTCAGAGACAATGGCTTGGGCGTGGTCAATACAAAAACAGCAGATAACATGAGAAGAACACACCGTTATCACATCTTTACCGAGTTGTATTATAATGAAAATTACCAACTACTGATCAGAAACATCACTCAGGGTTGACGTTGTTTAAACTGTCACCCTTAAAATAGAATTGTAAAAATAACAATTCAAGTGGGCCACTGACTTGGAATTCAACAAAAGTTAGTAACCGTTCGGTCATGAGTTCAAGTGTCCGACTCCATACACATCTGTGGTCCACACTCATGGTGGGATACATGAACAAATGATATAATATTGTATCAAAAGAACTGTATTGTATCAACACCTTTTCGATCACTGCAACGAAATGTATGGTGACATTGCTATATTTGAAAGTCATGAACGATAGTTCCGCCACAGCAGATGAAAAAAATATCAGTTGTCAAGTTCAGTCAGTTAGTCGAAAAGAGTGCATCGATGTGTTTAGCGATATCGATTTACTTTATGATCGCATATAAATCTTTTTAAGCACGACGGAGAGATTTGTACATTTTACACAATTGTAAAAGGAGTGATATTCCAGCAATAAATATAACTTTGGTCGATTGTTAAAATTCACATAAATATTTGTGTGGAGCAATTTAAATCTCCCACTCCGTATTCACGGCTATTAAACTTTTGGGTTGAGATAACCACCTGTTTAATGTTTAACACAGCTGTGTCATAAACAATACGGTCACGGGCGATGGTAATAAATGGATGACGTAAGGAGTGGGAACTGCATCGGCATTGTTCATTTTATTTCTCTTATAGCAAACGTACATTTCGTCTAAATATTTAAACTTGAGCACAGGGATTAGACAATAAATTTACAACCGAATACAACCGCAACAGTTAAGAACAAAAAGCAGCTAAGACCGAAAGATGTGTCAAACTACTTAAATCAAGGTATGTCTTGATCCATTTTCGATGAATACCCTGAGTTAGCACACACTAAGTATGCATTCATTGTTTTCGGGGTTAATCTTATGACAAACTGCAGCAAGTTCGGTGCTTGTCCATAGCTGTGGTGCCCGTGATTGAGAAATGCGAGGGACCATCATTTGCCTCGAGAAAACAAGCTGTCATCCTTAATGGACTGGAGTTCTCTCCTTATAACACCAACGTGTCTGAAAAGGGACAACTGCTGCTCATAACTTAATAACTTAATAGCGACGTATCGGTTAATCGGTTATTACCAAGTGGGCGTCGGAGGAAGTTATCACCAACTCGACCATGTAAAACGGGTATACGAGACAATTAACACACATTATATGATGATACTATTTCCTAAATCAGTTTTATAACGTGTAGTACATATAAAGGAAAGCCATGAGCATTCTAGTAAACCTCGTTACATTATTATCTTACAGTCTTATCCAGAGTCTGTATATAAATTCTCTTTTTTAACGGATTAGCCCCTTACGTGACAAAATGTTTGTGGGATCTCGGAGATAGGCCTATACATATTTGAGAAAGAGGTTGCCATTGTAAGTCTCGCACAATTGACCATTTTAAATTCCTGGAAGCAATGCTTCATAGATTAACCGTATTTAACAAATATAAATATTTGTTAAGCATTTACAACAACCATTGAATGTGTTAAATGAGTCATGTCGGCATGCAGATGACGCTGAACTGGTTTAAATGATCGCACCTGACTAAAGCTATAAGACACAGATGTTAACCAGTGGAGAGATGCCAACGCTTATAAATAGCTTTAACGAACGACTTTTTATGACTTATAACTTGCATTGTTTTATCTGCCTGGAGACAGGTGCTGAGCTCTATGATCTGGCGTGTCTGATGAGCCAAAGAGCGTCCTTCTTTGACGACAGACCGGATCCTTACTATAGACTTCCCTTTACACTATGTGGTCTTGATCGTCACTTTGGCGATATGTGTAGGTGTTGTCTGTCCTATTTAACATTAAGGGTCGAACATATTTGTCCATTCTAAAAAAATTCATCAGAAGATGTGACCTTTAGATTGATTGAACCTTATCCACTCTAATCTTGCACGCACGGAACCTGTCGTCAGTTCATTTCTGTCAAGCGGTCTAAAAGAAAGGAAGAAGTATAGACAGATCAAGTAGCCACACACACCTGTGCGATTTACCTAGACCCTTATCTGAATTGTCCTCTCCTGAGATTTGGATTGGGTTTACTTGAACGCCAGAACAGATGCCAAAATGAACATCTCTTTTGAATCGCGACATGTCGCAGAAGTGGCGTGAAATACATGGAATTGTATGATTTCGTTTTCACGATGAACAACTGCACATATTCTTGGCAACATCAATTTTCAAAGATTACGCAAGTTACTACACGCTAATTGAGCTGAGTATACATCATTGGATATTTCAGCGATACAAAATAACAAGGGGAACTTGACAGCAAGTTAAATACGTTACAGTCTCCCCGTCTCCTTTTGTTGTAACTAGTTGTCTTCTTGTCTAATTAAAAACATTTCCCTGGCTGTCAAACAGATGTATCTACTATCATAAAATAACCTTTAATGGTGGCTATATATAAAGTATTACATGAACATACATAGTTAACTCTTATGTGGAAAAGGCAAGACCAATAGCTATTACCAGTAATCACAACTTACAGAACTCATGTCAAAGGAAGACGCATTCAGTTGAGGTTTTGAAATCATAAAACGATCTTATTTTTAACAAACATAACCGCGAATATGGAAATTAAGTATCAACGTTGTATTAATGACTTATTACAAATCGACAGCGCCCCCTGGCCAAGACGGTTGTTTAGAGAGTAGCAATGCTGTCTTTACTAAGCACTGGGAGAATTCACTTTCTATGTGTATCCAAACACTTCAAACGTTTTAGTTGTGCTCGAGTCGAGGATAGTTAGAATACACCACTATCATATAACAAGGCGTAAAACACAAATCAATCAATCAAGTCGACAGTCACTAACCCTCACAAAGACACCGGACAATACATTTATATGTTAAATGTTATAATCTCGATAACTTGATTGATGAAATTCAGATGAACACGAAGAAAAGGTGAATGATCGACCTCCGCCTCAAGGACAATAGATGCTAAAACGGACTTCATGATAACGTCAAAAATAAAGTTCTTTATATGGGTGATGGTGGACGGTGTTATAAAGTCGGTTACAGAACTTAGTGTAAAGTGTGTAGACAAACATGTTACTTACCGCGGGTATCCTTGAGCTCGTTTTATATCTTGACTCGGTATTATAGGATAACGGCTGTCGAACACGTGGTTACTTTAAATACAGCAGGTAATTGATTTGTGTAGCACAAACTTACTTAAGTATTAAATAAGAACAAAAATAGCCACCCGGTAGTTCATTTGGTTTACCTGAAAATCCTCATTTTTATATTAACTCATCGTTGTCATGACAACAAGTAGATGTTCTTGATCACCAAATTTGTATTTGCATGGAAAAAATTTAAAGGTTAATAACTGGTTTCCAAGAGTGAAGTATGACATCAATTTGTCCTTGGCCAACAAATTTTTGCTGACGTGAAAAAAGTTCAAAGATTAATAACTGGATTGAGAGAGTAAAGTATTGTTGGAAAGTTTAACCAGCGTCAGTGTTTATGACTTATCAAAACTACAGAACAACTAGTCTTTACACTGACAAGCACTGGAAAATAATGGGTAAATAAATTATACACAACTGCTTTAGCTCATAGATTAGTTTTCAATAAACATACATATCGATGCTTTCTCTATCCATACATCTCTTCTAAAATGAGACGATTTTTATTTACCTTTTGTTGAAGGTTGCTTCTCGGATAACGATGCCGGACAGGACAGTGGGGTTATTAACGGTGCTATTCACTGTAATTAAATTTGAAATTTACGTATCCAGCCATTGATAGGCATACATTCACATTGAAAAACACATGGTTTTCATTCTTCAAGAATACCGTGTTGACGTCCGCTTCGATAGCGGTAAACATTCTTCAAATGACATAAGAAAGACATGATCAATCAATACTCATTACTGGTGGCTTGTAAAAAAAAACATCCGACAATATATTTCAAATGACAAGCTACAAAGAAAATTTACCAAATAGCTGGGTAGGAGACCACGTGCTTTGACGAAATAAAATCCACCAAAAGATCATGGTTATTTCTGTGTAGATAAATGGTTGGGATAAGACTTAAACTGTATGGTGACAATATTAGCCATTGGAGAAATGTCAAACCCGTTGACGTTTCTTTAAGGACAGAGCCGATCCTGAAGAGAAATGTCGCTAATATAATAGGTGTTTGTCATTACCATAGGCTACAATTGACCGCATAACGTAACAAAATCCCAAGAGAACATCGATATTCTAAGCGTATCGAAAAAACAAAATACTAAACAAAAACAAATCTAAATCAAAATACATCTAAATCTACTGGAACCAATAACAGATTTAACAAATTTAGAAAATACTTTAATCCTGTACTTTCAGCATGCCTGTCAAAAAATCTTTTATTATTCCAATAAATATCAGTGAATTAGAAATCTTATTGATGGCGTGATGGGATTATAAAGGTGACATTACCAATATTAACAGTGCATATAGTAATATATATCGTGTACAAAACAGATACCTTTCCTGTGTCTTTAACCTGAATAACCAAAGATCACACTGACTGAACACAGTACACGGTAGTTATTTTATAGGGTGAAATTAATGATTACTAATTCTGTTCAAGGCTGATCAGTTTTCATATAAAATAACTTTTGAACCTCAAATATTTTAATATGGTTCACGATTTCTGTTTCCATTTCATACAGGACCCTTTTCATCCATAAATTGATATATGTGATTGTTTTTTTACTTAAACAACACAAATGCTGTTGAAAATAGATATACTCTAATTGTTAGACTAATTCTCCCCGTTGTAATATTTACTGAGCACCAATCACTGGAGTAAACGTCCACCAACACTCCAGTCAATAAATCCAGCATGAACACCTGAGATTAGAGAAACGTCGAATAGATCGATGGTCGATACAACCCAGACAAATTACAATAACAGGTCAGACGTCTTATTCGCAAGGGCAAGAGACAACTAAGGTTAATGGTAGGATTACGTTGAGAAATAAACAGAATTGACGTTCTACCAAGGACCGAATGGCAATACTTATACAAGTGGATTACAACCCAGTATCACCTATGAAAACAGGTACCCGTGAAGTAGTCTAGTATCTTAGCGCAGTTTTATCCGATGTAAACCCCATCGATTTGCTGAATATGTTATTGGCATTCACCTTTACAGCTGTCATTCACATTTTCCCAAACTTATCTATATAAATGTTTTCTGCTATCGATTTGCGATTCGTGGAGAATTGCTTTATCTCAGTCGTCGTGGGAAGTGATTGCCTTATTAAGCCGGTAAATAGTACGTTTCTGACACCTTTTTAAGGAGTTGAATTTAATTTTAATTAATAATTATAACATCGGACAGGGATATCAAAGTGAATTTTATGGTCAGTGCGCCTCACTTTTATGATAGCAAATACCCAGTGAATTCACCATTACTCTAATTGTCATATTTGTCGATGTAGACAGTTAATCTCGGCAAGTTGGGTTTTTTTTTCTGCTCCTTACTTTTATCATATTGATCTGAAAATCATCAACCTGTCGTAACAGAATTAGAGGATGTAAACGCAGCGGAGTGAAAGAGAGAAGCGATGATGTGTGTTTGTGGCAGCCCGACATCACTTACGCTCTCTTCAGTTTGGCTACCCACGTTTACTCTAATCGCGTTACTTCAATTAAAATCAACTCAAATCAAATAGATGCATTTATTCTTACGAGTTAAAATAAACTTAGTCAAAAAAGAAACTTCACACTCGTTTGGCTGTCGATAAGTTGAACATACAAGAAAAGTGGTTTTAAATAATGATTAAATTCCATTTTGTACCCATTAAGGACGGTG